>AFGO01000025.1:0-10679 GCA_004335405.1 Nannochloropsis granulata CCMP529
AAGGGAGGGAGGGAGGGAGGGAGGGAGGGAGAGAAAGTAGCAAAACGAGGAGGCCTAGAGAGAGAGAGAAAGAGAAATATGAATGTCGATAAGTAATAGTAATAGTAAATGGCGGGAGGCAAAGACACACGAAATATGTGTCTGTGCATGTGTCCTCTCTCTGGCCCCCATCTCAAAAGACCCTTGAGTGAGTTCAAGCGTGGAAGTGATGGTGTGTGTAGGTGTGTGCGCGAGAATTTGAGTATGAGAGTGTGTGTGAGAGTGCAAATAAAAATAGTGTTCCCGAGTAATCCGTCATCCAGCATTTCATACTTGCGTCTTTGGGAGAGGGCGATTCGACATCAAATGTACACCAATGATGAAAGAATGGTCAAAGGCTTTCGAAAGAAAAACTTAAAGGATCAAACGCAAAGACTTGCAAAAGCAAGGGTAAGGGGGCGGGTAAGTTGCATTACTGGTTTTTTTTAACAGAATTCAGAGTCCTGTCTCCGACCGCTGCACATATAAATGTTTTGTTATGTTTTTTTAATCCACGTATCGAGAGCACCGGGAGGTTAGCTCACAACTTCACTCCGCGCCGCCTTCCATGTGTGATTTCACACGCAGACTGGGTTACTAGCATGTTGAAAGGTTATGGCATAACGATGGTCTTTGCATCGAGTAAAAAAGGGGACAGAGTCGAGTCACAGCTCAACTGCCATCACGGTGATGCTCTGCTGCTCTACCGTTACTCTTGGTGTTCGTCATTTGGAGCCGTACTTGGAGTGTGGTATGCTTTCGAGCCTCTCATAAACATTGTGTCTGTGAGTTCGCTGTCAGCATTAAGACATAGGGGTCCCTGTTGTTATGTCGGTTGTAAGGGGCAGGAATTTATTTCGAATAGAGGATGATCCAGCTACGACGGACGCAGGCGGGTGGGTCTGTCCCGCCCCGAATCACATGCGACTTCCATGATAGGATGATGGAAAATTGGTTGAATGTTTTTTCTGTCAGTATTTTTCAATCTTTGTCCTCGACACATACACATGTCACAGGGTCCTCTCCAGGTTCTGTTTCCTGCCTGACCTGCTGTCCTTCCCGTTCCCAAGCTCGACCCGTATGGTCTTGCAGAGGCGAGGGGAGCGCCCTCCCAGTGTATGATTGGCAAGTGGGGATGCCGAAATTTTTCGTTCTGTACTTTACTTATTTTCGGGTGCGTGCTGTCGTGGACTTTGCGTTGCGGCGTGGCTGCTGATTCGAACGCGACGTCTTCAACCAGGAGGAGGCTGCACGAGGAGGGCATGGGAGACGGGCATGTGGAGGGCTGCTTTGATCGTTTTGATGTCATTATCGAGATCCCACTGACGGCTTCTTTGATTGGACTATACAACAACCGCCGCTGCCAAGCTGCCTGTGGCTTGCAAGCGTACTCGCTTGCAGCCACCCGCTCAAAACCCCTCAGATGCATGTGTGGGAATGACTACCCCAGTGCCTTCCACCAGGTAATGTTGCGGCCTGAGAGTGTGATTTTCAATGATTATTACCCTATTTTTACATTAAAACTCACTTATTTCATCCCTTAAATCCTTTCAGGTGGACGTGGGCAAGTGCAACGCTCCCTGCAATCCAGACCACGCCTCTTGTTTGCTTACCACCTGCTGCGGTAGCCGTGACGGCAAACTTTTCACCGTGAGCTTTACAGGCAGGCAGAATATCCTTCTTCAGGTGCTGCGACAACTAGCTTTTGACTACCGCACCAGCGCGCCCACCTTCCGCAGAAAAATCGAGCGCTCTTTTGTGGATAGCTCTGCCCTCGAAGTCGTCAACAGCAACACACAGCACTCGTTGCTAGTCACCGGAAGGCATTGTTCAGGGAACACAACCAATGCCTCCAACGCATGGTTTCATGATGCGTGTTACTCGCTGCACTGGGCTTCAAGAGTGAACTACGCCGATGCCGAGCGCCAATGCCAACAGGAGAACCACGAAGCGCGGGTCGTAGTGCCTGTATCTGCGGAAGAGAATCAGTTTGTAGCTCAGTTTCAGTGTGGATGCCAAGGATGGCTGGGCATCGACACGACATCAATCGACAATTCCAATGTAGGGCAACAGCCACAGCATTTTCAGAACTGGACGGCGACTGCCTCAGTGTCGGAAACAGGTCCATGCGGGCAGCTGCGAGCCGACGGAGCGTGGGTGAAGCGTCCTTGCATCCAATATGACGGTCTCCTGACGGACAATGCTAACAATGACAACGGCGATGGCTACGTGGGAGACACTGTCAAGACTCCGCACAGCAGCCATTGTTTCGTGTGCAAATGGTCTCGACGACAAGGGGAAGACAGGGCCGTGACACTAGCAGCTACTTCAACAGCACCCTCGGATACGTGGCGATTAGAGCGCGTGGCGGAAGGCACTCACCCGAATGAAATACTTACGCGCGTGCTTCATGATCCCACAGGCAAGTATCTGGCCTGTAATCCTGACGACGGCGGTTTACACGTCGTGGGGCCTGACGAGGGTGAAACGGCTACATTTATCGCGGTTGTGAACGAAGGGGACGGATCCTATACGTTGCGGACGCACTCTCTCTACGTGGCCTTGCTCAACAACAACAACTTAGCTTGCTTAGACGCAAGAAAGGAGGAGGGTGGGGGATACTTAAGTGCTACTGCGTCTCCCAGCGCGGCACTGTTCAAGCCCACATGCATGCTGCGCGTTTTGGCCGATCAGTTTCTTCGCTTATCCATCGTGGCATTAAGTAATGACCTACACTACCGGGGCCGGCGCGAGTGCTCTGTGGGTGTCTACGATACGACACCCTATACTGATTCATTTCGTTGCCAGCCGGCACCGCAGCCTGCTGGGCGCGAGCCTACCGCGGACGATGAGCTGTGGCTAGAGCAGCAAGCTTTACTGGTCTATGACCAGAGCCGTTGGCTAAAGCCTCGGACCCCATTGCCCTTTGGCCGCCTGCGATGCATCAACGAGCATCCCCGACAGAGCACCATTTGTACCCTCGCCTATGGCCAAGGCTTCACGGTGGCCCGTGCGTTGACTATAGAGTGGAACTACATCATCTTTGACACCATCACCGTCAGGGCAAACAGTCAAGCAGCCTTGCAAACTAAGTTTCGGTACCGTAGCTTTGCTGGGGCCAGCGATGAGGATGGGAATGAATCGGAGGTCACTTTGGCCGCCAGTAAAGAGTGCGCAAACGACTTAACCATTGCTTTCAACAACTTCTACGAATTAGCCACAGTGTATGCCTACGTCGAAACGCGGAATTGGCAAATGACCCTGGTGGCCTTGCCGATGACGGCGCACACGGTCCAGCTCTGGTTGGAGGTGGTCATGCTAAGATATCGGTGGCGGGCCTTGTTCCAGGCCCGAGGCAGCTTCCGAGTCATGTACTTTGACCAGCCCATTGGTGCACAGCACGACATCGGTGATGTGTCCAATTACGACGACATATTTTTCTACATCTTTGGGCGCTACGATTTTCCAGAGGAAGCTTCTCTCATTACAACGCTCGACAATCAGGAGGAACGAAGCTGGCCGGTGCCGCTGCCCACATCCAGCGTGGTGGAAGAAGGATCGGGGATGCGACAGCGGGGGCAGCCTATTGGGTTTCCGCGATAGATAACCGATAGAGAACTAAATATCAAGCTTTCTATTTCTTTTTGGAAGGGGAGAAATCGAAGTAAAGCAAATATACTAAATGCTAGAGATGCAAGAAACGTTAAAACCCTACCTCTTATTTCTTCAATTTTACTAATCACATAAGGCGCCAAATCGACGCCCGATGGATATGGTCTGGCGCCGAGTGAATGTGCCAACTGTCATCGTAAACCATGATTTCGCGGCCTTTCGCGTACCAGGGTCGCAAAATGACGGATTCAGGCAAAGGATTCGGCAGGTCGTCGCTCTGTCCAACCCCTTCAAACTCGTCGTACTGAACTACCGCCCCACCCCCTAGAACCTGGTCCTTTATTTGGTGAGATATCTTGATGGCGTGGGAAAAGACGCCTGCGCCTTTGTACTTATTGCGCTTGGGAAACCCCAACATAACCGTCATCTGAGGCAAGTTGCAGTCCTGGTGCCACGAATGAGCGGGCTTGAGGCGGTTCCCGGCAGAAACAATATCGATCAAACTTCCAAAACGGTGCTCACGAAGTAGGAACCCGTCTGCGTCTTCGCATTGCTGACCACCACCCGCCAAGGCGCCTAGACTCTTGATAAAGGTTATTCCGTCTAGCCTCTGGATGCCATACTCTTTGAAGACCCTTGTGTTTAATTGTAGGTGTTCAAGCATGTGTTTCGTAAGTATAATATCATTTAATCAATTTTAGAGGAAGAAGGGAGAGAGGGAGGGAAGGAGAGTGGAATGGAGAAGGATGGCGCGAGGGAGGTCGTGAGGATATTTGTGTATTTGCTGGAGGAGGGCTCCTACTAGAGTTGACCTGAAAAAAGCGAAGTGATAATGAGGACATACTAACGTGTGATATGTCGAAGCAAGATACCCATAAATTCAAGTAGATAAAGAAAATTTCGCTGATCTGGAACTTACCGGGACAGGTTCGCGTAATGGGTGGGCGACTTTTCCCAGCTGACGTGCAAGGAGGAGCCAAGATCTTTCATGAAACGATTCACCTTCTCCGAACGGGTCGGGTCCGGGACAAATAAGTCATCGCGCATTGCTACACGGATGGCATGCCTGAGGAAAAGATGGGATCGTGACAGTAAGGGGGAACATAGAAGGAAGGAATGGAGGGGGCGGGGGGGGCGGGGAAGGAAAGAGTGTCACGCACCTAAACACGCTGTCAGTATCAAACAGCTCAGCTAGCTTTGCCCCATCCTGCGCTTCAAAGACTTTTGCCAAGCCTAAGAATCTAACATAGCTGGGTTCGCCCCCTCCTAAGGGTTCCGCACGTCGAAGCGAGAACGGCACAGGCCAGATGGGCGACTCCTCAACATACGGAGTCGCGGGCGCTTCGATGGTAGCATCCTCGCCAGCTCTAGCAACCGCGTGACGAGAAGGAATAATTATCCTACTGAAAGCGTTACCAGTGCGAATGGGAGACTCGGGGACAAATGCGCCAGTGGAGGCCACGAGGTGCAGGAGTAGGAGGAGGACGGGGAAGAGGACGAGGATGATTGCATTATGTCTGGGTGCCCCGCGAGAGAATTTAGAAGGCATAGCAGGACCGAGGGTGGTCATGATGATGTCTTGGAGGGAAGACGTGTCTGTGTTTATGTTGTCGAGAGTTTGTGGTGTAATTGAGCAAGGCGTGGTCAACACCCGCTCACAAGGACAGCAAATGGACGTGACCGTAGGCCCATGCTGGATCACCCAAATCAGAAATGAAAGCAACAAACAGCATTATTACGACCTCATCTATGCTATTTTCTTTCTGTCGAACGAATCGACATGGTGATTTCCACGGGTTTCCGTCAGTTTTGTGGCTAATGGGATGACTAAAGGAGCAAAAGGAGGGGGTGGGGAGGTTGACGACCAATCGAAATCTCTATTTTTAGTCTCACGGCGCCATCAAGTCCTCGTCCTCACCCCAATCTGGGTCAGGGTATAGCTTGTCCACAACTACTTCGTGGATGTCGTCATACTCGTAATCCCGCACGTAGCCCGTCTCTTGCAGTCCCGCACTGATGTCGGAGGCAATGGCGAGCGTGCAGATAGCTAGGTCGGCCGCGTTGATCTTGCGCCGCTTCTTGCCCTGCGACAGGACAGAATCAAATTTCTCGAGAGCATCATTCACGGTGGTACCCGATGCCGTGGCCAGTGCAATCTCGCCCTTCTTCAAGGTATCGCCACTGCGCTGAGCCGACAGATCGCCCACTTCGCCTTCTACAGAGGCTTCGGTCTCGGGCGCGCTGGCGCTGGATGACAAGGATACTAGCTGCTGCTGCAGGTCTTCATACCCTTCCACTGCCCCCCCTTGTAATGTAGACGGGATGTCTACGCTCTGGTTAGCGTCCGACATGACCCCCTCCTGCTGCACCACATCCTCATCGTTGGTATCGTCCACCACAATGATATCAGAGCCCTCCGTCTGGCGCTGACTTTTGCGACCCATATTTAGGTGGGAGATGGGGGAGGACGCCATACAGGAGGAAGAGGACAAGGGAAGCAACGCGCCTTTTTTGAATAACGCGAGGCAATCAATGGCAGCTGTTCGGAGAGAAAGAGGAGGGGGGGATAAAATTAGCTCCTTTGCATTTCACGAAAGCTACTACCTCCGCCGTTAGGTAACCAATCCTCCCTCGTTTGCTTACCTCCTTCTTCCAGATCCTCCAGCGTGTCGTCGACGCGGCCCATCATTCGATATCGCAGCTCAGCCTTGCGAAACTGTGTAATACGAATAGGAGCAGGTAAGTTTATGTTTGTCCAGGTACCCAAAGCCAATATGCCAAATTTATGAGGGGTAGGCCTACATACCTCAAGTGTGCTATTGGCCGCCCTCTGTTCAATGTCAAAGGTGGCCTCCTCGTTCAAACAGCCTAGTTCTAACATGTGCTTCGCCTGTGCCAGCTTCTTGGCCCTGTCCTCCTTGATACGCGCCAACTCCTCCTTGAAAACCGGATGATCCTCTGTGTTTGAATTTGAAAGTGCGCATTTGTGTGTAGATGTGTGCGAGGGTATGAATCATGTGACAATGCAATATCTATCTCTCGATCCGTTTCTCTTCATTTATACATACCCGAAATCATGGGCAGCTCCGAGTCAGCAATAAAGAACTTGGACACGCCACCCCTCCATATGGTCTCGAAGTACACACGGCCTTGTTGCTTGAAAAGGCCTGTGTTAATGTGGCGAGAAAGAGTATGTGTATAAACGCGCGTTTGTGAGTTCAAGTGTTCGCAATTTGCCCCCAAAAAAGCTGCGGACGTCGAAGAATATATATCATCTCTATACTCACGTCCGGTCTCGACGCTAACATAGACGATCCCATCGAGCGTCTCCAAGTTTCCCGTCGACACCCGGACTGTGGCTTCTACAGGAATTTTCAACCAGTCGTCGTGTCCTTTTCTCGTAGAGCGCGTGGGCCGCCGCGAGTCCTCCCGATCCGAGGATGAACTTTGGTGCTGCGGGGGCTCCTGCTGATCCGGCTGCTCCTCCGAGGGGTGAGACTGGCTCTGCTGCCCCGGAGGCAAGCCTTGCTGCTGCTCTTCTTCTTTTTCTTTCTCTAGTTGTTGTTGTTGTTGTTGTTGTTGTCGTTGTTGAACTAACACGACCTTGTCTCCATTCTCAGTAGTGGCTTGTTCCTCCGGTTCCAAGGCAGCAGGACGCCGCACTGGCCGCTTCGGTTTCGGGAGTTCGTCTCCTTTCTCTGCTTGCTGCACATTGTCCATAACATCCTGCCGATGTCGCACAAAAATTGACTCGACCCGCTGCGCATTGGCTACCATGCTGCTGGGAAAGAGTCTCGGTTTGCGTCGATACACCCCGTGCTATGTGCGTAAGGGTGAATGTGTGTGAGCACGTTTTTGTGTTTACGACTCTCTCGCTTTCATGGTACGTGCGACAATTTGTTCATGTGCGCGGAGAATTCTTATACACGGGACAGATAGTTAGAATGCGGTAGCGATACACATGGTGTAAGTGAGAGTGTAAATACGAGTACTTTACAAGATGGTTTGAGCAGAAAGAGAATCCTACGACTCCTACAGCTCAATGAATCAATAACATGCATAGTGGGTTGCATGCCGTCGACGTACCCGATGAAAACCAAATCGAGAGATTGGACGGCCCCAAGCGCCCACTACCTCCTCTTCTTCGACATCGGCTACTTCCGCTTCCACTCCAACCGTGCAGGCGGAAGGAGGGGAAAAGGTCATATCGGGATCAGGCGGCGCTGGAGGATGCGGCTCGCTTGAAGTCGTGACGAAAGATGAGGACGGTAGTGGTGTCAAGTCCTCAGCGTCCGTTGCCATGGCAAACAAAAATACAAGGCTAAAAGTTAAGGCTTGGTGCAGTGGGGACGTTTCGAAGATGACGACTTCGGTATTTGCTCCTACACCTGCGCCCGGGCCTGCAAACAGGTGACACACCTCCGATGCCCACCTGTGGTTCCTTGTATTTTTTTTTTTAAATAGAGTGTTAGTGTGGGCGTGCCAGTGTGGTTTAGGGCATGTCCAATGAAAAGGGCACAGAAAAGGGCAGTGTGGCGCCTGCTTTCGAGTTCATTTCCATCTCTTCCCCAGTCGCGTTTCCAGCGGCGACCCCTGTAATCCACCCACCAACCTCAAAGCAATGTTAGCTGAAGAGCTTGTGAGAGTAAGCCAGAACCACAGCGCAAACTGATAAGGTCGCAAGAAGACTCGAAGAAGCATCCCTTATCCTCCCCCTCCCCTTCAAAAATAATTTGACGCCCCCCCCCTCGCAAACCTTTTTGCAAAACCACGCCACCGCAACGCCGCCACTACGACAGCAACAAGTCACATTAATGTATAAAATTAGGTATTGTGGGTATGGTGCGGTGAACAGCGCGGGCGTGCGCTTGAAAAAGCAAGGCATCATCGGGCATCCAATCACCACGCTGGAGGAAATTTGCTCTCGCCGATGAATGGAACGGTTGCTGCTTCTTAAGCCTGAAAGGTGGAATGCATTGCTGTCTTTGTCAACACAACACAACACACTCACGGCACCAGTCACGTACATCATTACGGCAGGAGAGCTGCCTTAGTCTCTTCTAATTCGCCTACTGCGGAGTACCACCATGACCTCCCGCCTCCTTCTCCTTGGCGCGGCGGCCCTGACGCTGCTTCTGTCAAGCGAAGCCTTCTTTTTCAGCCGCATGCCCTCCCGTCTCCAGCAGGCTAGCAAATCGCCGCAGCTGGCACTCTTTGGGTAAGTAGTGGTAGCGGTTTAGATGTTGACCGGAAAATTGATTGCTTCCCTTTCTGACATTCCTCTTTGTACATCGTATCGACTTCGTCTATCGATAGGCACAAATTGAGCTTGGTACCTTCCTCCATTTCCACAAGCAACAAACGCTTTGCCCTGAGCAGCCCGCTCAAGGCAGCGACGCTCAATGCTGACAGTGACCCGGCCATCTCCTTGAAGAATGACGGTAAGTTTCTCCCTGCTCCCTTTCCCTTGTCTGTCCGCTCACTCCATCTACCCCCACTCAATGCCACAGGCCTTAAGATCGAACTCCGCCAATTCTCCAAGTTCCTGCATTCCACCGCCTGGTTCTCCTGGTGGGCCCAGGTAATCTGCAACACCGTCGCAGGCGTCATCCTCTTCTTTACCAATTCCTTCGTCTCCCCGTCCGCCGGCGGTGGTTCTCCGCTCGCCGCCCGCAACATCTTCAGCAACGGCTATGTCTTTGCAGCAGGCGGCTTGTGCTTGGGTGCTATCTCTATCTTTTGGACCTGGGGCTTTACAGGCGTCGCGAAACGCATTCGTCGTGCAGTCCTTGAGCCTCCCACCTCTCTCGCGATGATCCGTCGCGTCGTCCGCACAGCCATCTTTATTAACCTCCTCGGCTTGCTCACCGCCTTAATCGGAGCAGAGCAATTTGTGGGCAATCTCATGGCACGTGTGTTGTCCCAGCAGGGGTTTTCGCCTTTGGTCATCAATCCTGGGGCGGGTGGCGGTGCAATTGCTTCACCGACCGTGCAGCCGGTGGATATATTCGTGATTCAAGCGAATACTAATATATTGTTGTCGCATTTTATTTCATTGGTGAGCTCCTTGTTGTTGTTGTTGAGGTATTCGAAGATCAGTCGTGCAGCGGGGGAGTCGAACTAGGACAGAGGAGGGGGAGGGAGGGAGATTGTGGATTATGTAGAGCGGGATCGGAGTTGTTGATAAATGCGCGAAAGAAGGACGAGGATGGGAACAAAGAGACAGAGAGAAGGAGAGAAGAAATGAGCACTGTCTCATTCTTTTGTGTCGTAAAGTTGTGTGAGTAGGGAAAAAGAAGATGTAGTCGGTAAGCCAGATAAGGCAAGGGAGGGGGGGGGAGTGGGGGGGGATAGCCGAGAAGAAAAGCGTGTGAAAAAAAGATGAAAGCAGGAAAAACAACACTTGAGGGGGAAATGCGACGATATAAGCTCAAGTTGCATGAATAAGAAAAAAAGGCATGGCATGACAGTGGGGGTGAACAAGTGGTCGCTGGCGGCCGCTCGAATCCTGCCTCTGAGTTGAAGCTCGTCATGGACTCCGCGTGTCCGTCCCTCGTCCTCGGGCTTGCATCAGTCGCACAAACCCGATTTAAAGAATGCGACATACAACAGCAACAACTACTACCACTATTCCTACTACTCACAAAAAGAAGTCTATTGACTCTGAGGCGAGGCGAGGCAATTCTCGAGGGGAAAATGGAGGACAACGATTATTCAAAAATTACTGTGAAAACACACTTCTCTTTCTTCCTTCCATAGCATCGTCTCAGTGTTCTCACTGTCTTTTGCGCTTTGCGCTTGCTTCTATTGTATGCCTCGTATATCCCATTGTTTCTGCACTCTATCCCTCGATCTCTCACCGGGCGGCTTACCCGTTCATTCCCTCATGGCCTCCATCCCCCTCCCCCCTCAAAAAAACACATTCTCTCTCTTTCTCTACCTCCATTAGCTCTACTACCTACCTCCCCCCCCCACCAAAAGACACATCACCGCCGTCCTCCCTCCACCTATCGCATTCCTCCCAATTCTCACCCTTCCTCCCCCCCTCC
>AFGO01002141.1:14472-24528 GCA_004335405.1 Nannochloropsis granulata CCMP529
AAAGACAAGCACCGACGGCGGTAGGACGAGCAAGAAGAAAGGAGATGGAAGAGAGACCATTATAAGATTAACGATTAGCACCCAAAGCAAATAAAAACTAGACCCTAGGGTAAAAGCAAAGAGCTTATGGCCCGCAAAGAGTATCATCGTTGTTACGTTTATATTGCGTTGACTATTATATAAAGGAGGCGATTTTGGCCGAGAACAGACATCTGGTGTGTAAACGTGTAGATACAGCAACGACGGCGAAGGACGGCTCCACCAATATTCCCTGCTCATGTGCTCTTTTAAAACCACACACGCACTCCCTCGTTCCCTCGCTCCGTCCAAGCTTCTCTCCATCTCATTCTCCCTTCTTCTATCTTTTTCCTTTGCTGCTGGCCACTGCGACACTATCTATTTCTTTACCCCTCGTACCGACATAAGAATTCGACTACTTATTGACCTGCGAACGAGGAAATGTACAAGCGAAAATATATATTGTAAAAACTGGAAAATGCGGTGGCACAGACATAATACAATGGGACAACCTTGAGGGACCCCCCTGTGTGCGCTTGAAACCTTTCGAATCTATCTACTTTTTCTCCCTTTTATCTCCTCTCCTCCTCCTTTCATTTCCCACAGCCCCCCTGCCTTGCTGGTGCTGCCGTCAGCTTCCTTTCTTCCCAACTGCACCAGCAAGTCGACGGTATTCTCTTCTCCTGCCTCTCCGTCATGGGGGGTCAGCATGTCAAGTCCAGGAGCTGCGGACAGCTCGTCGGCCGTGGCTGGCAACAACGAAGGAATTAAATCTCCTGCTGTTGCTGCTATCGCTTCCTGCCCTGCTGCATCCTCTTCGGTGCGGTTCTCTGACGCGAAAGATGCCACGACCAACGCATTAGGAACCACCTGAGAACAGGAGGAAAGCGAGGCAGGCGAAGAAGTCTGGCTGGATTCGAGGGCATTGGGAACAGCCCCAGAGGTCCCAACTGCCACCGCAGTCGCAGCCAATTCTTCCCCCCCTTCCTTGGAGGCCAATTGGGCAAGGATGGAGGACCACAGCAAGTCAAGCATGTTGACCCACAGGACACGATGCCGGGGAGGGATGAAGCCGTACGTTACGATGTGCGCCACGGGCCAGAAGCGCCATCCGCGGAAAACGACGGGCCAAATGCGCTCTTTCACGTCCTGCACCACTTCCTTTGGCGGATCCCCACGCAACAGACCTACCAAAGCGATGTATGCGCTGCACTTGGCAAAGAAATAAATAGACTGATCCATGAGGAGCTTGTAGACCCTATTAATAGGCACGTCCATTGGCAGGAGCCAATCCGAAAAATCATAGTAATAGTGAACCAGCGGCCCAAACATGGCGCCAATGAGGCCATTACGAGCTGTGCGCGCCAGGTCAAAGTCAAGCAAATTTTTGGTGCGACCCCATCCGACTTGTGACATCCAGTCACCGATGATGTAAATTACGACATTGATAACTGTTTTCACCAGGATGGGGTGCGTGCTCAGGCCTCCTTCATACTCTTGCCAGTTGTCGTCTGCAGTTGGGGTGGGAAGGGGAGAGGAGGGGCAAGTGAGTCAAGTGGCGGGGATAGTACTTGTTCGTGTGATAAGATGACAAGATGAAAAGGGATAAAATACAAGCCCCACTGCCATCAATTTATTACAGCTCTTACAGGGAATACGGAGCATGATTTCTTGCAAGGTCCAACCCCGCCAGTTATCCATGTCCACGGTGACGAGGAGCGAGGTGCCATAGACTCCCGCTGCGACCAGAAGCACCAGATTGAGCCACTTTTTTACAATCTGCTTGTCCATGGGTTCGCCCTCCAGAAATCGCAAAGCAGCCGTGATAAGGCTCGAGTTCTATTTTATTCATGTGTGTACATGAATAATAAAGTGTCTAAGCATGGAGGGATGTACTACCTGGAGCCGCGTTATTTCTTTCACTTACTTACCGAGTTGGGGGTGGGAAAGTTGTTATTAATCAGAGCCACCGGGATGTCTAGGATGACACTGGTCTCCTCGACGACTGTGGATGGAGGTGGTTCGCTGCCTAGGTGCATGTACAAAGCGGGAAGGCCGTGGTGATGCGTAGGGGCCAGGGGTGCTGCTGCTGCTGTTCTGCCACGGCTTAGGATGGCCGTACCTCGGGCGGGAAAGGGCACAAAGGCCATGGTTGGGCTCGGTATATTGCTACACGCTATTACCAGCCCCATTAAGGCCTGGACTCGGCGCGGGACCATTATTTGGAGGTGCTGTTGACTTCTGCTATGCTGTTTTTCTCGATCTGAGGTGCAGCGCTGCAACCCAAAATCAAGTCACCTGCCACAAGAGGGCCAATCGAAACTCGACTCAGGCCGCCTTCATCGCTTCCGTGAGTGCATGACAACCCCACCTGTGTGTTTTGGTGCAGTGCGGGAGGATGAAGAGGCGTAAGAAAAGGTGTGGACAAGGCAATGCAAACGCAATAGAACTCCGATCTCCTAGAGTCCGAGTCGAGAGGCCCCGGGCCGGGGCCCGGTGTGCTGTAACCAGGAGGCTACCACTCTTCCCAGCGCCCTGGCCAGAGTTTTCCCTATTCCTACCGCCCCCTCTCCCCATTGGCACACGCACAGCATGCTCTGTGGGTAAAACAGTCGATAGAGGACGACACAAGCCTGCAAAGCTGCCTGGAACCGAGCCCCTCATACTACCCCTCTGACCATCAGCCTCTTACCCTCCCAGCTAATTCCTAGACTTTTATTACGCCATGGACACGCACGAAGAACACGACGAGCTGGATTTCGACGACGACGAGGACCTGCCATCTCATCCTCCGCCGCCGCCCGTTAACGAAGAGCCAAACAAGTACTCAGAAGACGACGAGAGTACTAAGGATCAGCCAAGGGGTGGGGATCCGGAGGGGAGGAGAGGGAGCAAGCGCGGCCGCAGCGGCAAAAGACCACCGCGGGATGTGCCTCGACCCATCAATCTATTATTCTGCTCGTACAGAGACTACCTGGTGGCCTTGCGTCGGGCTGGCCTCATTAGGGGAGGGAGCGGTGGAGACGGTGGCTCGTCACGCAGACCGTGAAAACATGAAAAGACCAAAGCAGGTTTCCGCTTCAACTCGTGCTAAACGCCGCAAAAAGCTGCCGCGATGGATTGCATAAAATGCTTTATAGTAGAATTTGGGCAGGCATTTTTTCGAGCGCAACGATGCACGCACCTACGTCACCCAGCCATGTGAAATCTCCACTTCTCATACACTTCATACTTCGCTACCATTCCTTTGCCTTCTTCAACCGAAGAGGAGAAGACGTCTCCATCCCAAACACCTTTACTACTAATTGCGTTTGTCAGTGTATCCCGCCAGACCCCACGGGTCCATTACTGCCTAGTCCGCACTGTTCAAATCGTCTAAGACTTACGCGCCAGGAAGATGGAAGGAGCAATTGTGCCTCGCCTGCTGAAAAATTCAACCAAATGAAATGCATATGTATGATCTATCGATCGGCTAGCGGCAGCGATGCAGCATCGCTTTATACACTCTCGCCACGATATTGGTCTGAGGACAAGTAGCCTCGCCAGCCGACTAAAAAGCCCCGTGAATGGAGTCACCTGGCTAAAAGAGCTGAAGTAAACCAACATGTTCTCGGAAATCTTGTCGGTTCCAGCGAGAGGTATGTGCCTACCTACCTTCTCATTTTTCCTTTCCAGGCGACCCTTCACTATTGAGATATATTCAGAAGAGGAAGGAAGAGCAACAGGGCAACGCAAGTATGACTGCTTTCCGCACTACGGTCTAATTTGTGGTTTTATTTTCTTATTCTTTTTTTGTCTTTTTGGTTTACTTTTCTATTTCCTCAAATCCGGCAAAACGGCTTTCTTCTCGTGTTCTTTGTGTGGTCCCCCAACTACGGATTTATAATTTTTGGGAGAGGAAGACATCTCCACCCACCAACCACCCCACCTACTACTCACACAAGCACACATATTCTTCCTTACTCCCTCTTCCCCCTCCCCCTCCCTGATGTCCGTCTCCCCTAATCTACTGCTTGTCCGCTTCAGCCGCGCCCTCCGCATCGGGATTTTTCCTCAGAATGACCACTCCCTCCAACACACTAGTGTAGGCCAGGTGCTCGGAAGAAGCAAGCTCCGCCCGGTCCTTGACGCCGAGCAAGACAGGCGTGGTGTGTGTTTGAAAACCCGTGATGGTCTTGGGCCGGCCTGCCTGTCCCACAGTCTCCACAGCCTGCCCCACGCGCACCGTGACAGGCAAGGGGTTAAGGTCCTCGTCGAGGGTGACAAGCATGCGGGGGTTCATGGCAGCCACGGCGCCAAAGAGGAGGTAGTGATGCTTCTCCAAAATCGTGTTTTTCATGTCCAAAGCCGCGTGGAGGAGTGTCAAGATCCCGCCCAGTGCCACGCCCGAGGCAAGGAGGCGGTCGGAGTGGAAAGGATTCATGCTCACCAGGCCCTTACCGGCATGCAAAAAGCCTTGCGCAACACGCACGACGAACAGGTGGGAGGCCTCGCGATTGTAGAACTCGGCCAGCTGCCGCAAGAGCCCGGCGATGCGCGAGTTATTGGTCCCGCAGCCAATGATGCCCAGGGCCAGGATGGCATTCTGCGCCACCTGCGGGTCCTGGTCGTGCGTGAGGCGGGAGAGCTGATCGATAATCCCATAGTCGGGGTTGGAGACGTTGAGGAGGGCAAACGCCAGGGGCACAGCACGGCGGATGGGCAGCTCGCCGTAGTGCAGCAAGTGATCGAAGCTCCGCAAGGCCATCTCAGCGCCCACTTCCTCTCCCAAAGTAATGAGCGCAATTCCAATGACAGCCACGCTCTGGTGGTCCGCGTCCTCGTGCAGGTGCTCCGCACACAAATGTAGCATCTCCTGGACCTTTAGCACATTCCCCGACCCGGCATAGGCGGCCGTTTCGAGCATCACAGTGGCCGAGCGCCCAATTTTGTGCTCTACCGTCTTGACCGCCTCCAGCATCGCGTCTGCCTTCTCCGTCTGCCCCAAGAAAGGCAAAGCCAACCCCAAGCACAAGAAACGAGCCATAGGGTTATCCAAATCCACGTCCGAGCTCTCCATCAGCCGTTGAACCAGCAACGACGCCACCTCCGAATCACAGGTGCCCACAAAAATCATTCCCAGCGACAGTGCCGCTAAAGCAACCTCCGTGATACCAGCATCAGGATCCGCTACCAACGGCGCCAGCAGCTCCACCAGGTCCTCGCGGGCGCTGCCGGCATACGCCAACCCCAACCCAAAAGCAGCCGCGTACCGAACCGGCTTGGAGGCGCTTTCCAGATGCTCCGACAGGAGAGCTAGCGCCGCATCGTGCTCAATGCGGACGCCCGAAGAGACAATACCAATGGCCAAGAGCGCCCCAGCGCGGATGTGCTCCTCTTGACTGTGCATGAATTTATCAATCTGGTTCAAGCCCTCCTCAACGTTCCACAGCAAGATTGCACCAATAGAAGCCGCCGCACTCATCATGCCATGGTCTTTATTTTTGTACAGCCAAGCATTTCCCTCCGGTGTAATTAAGGAATCTTTCTGATAACCCAAATTGACAAAGGCATTCACAAAAGTTGACGCCAAGTTAGCTCGCGCAGAGTCCACTTGCTGCGCCCCAGCCCCCTCCCGTCTCCTGCTAAAGCCCCCCGACTCGGCCAGGTGGCTTTTATAGATATCCTCAGGCGTCTTGGGCTCTAGCACGTCCAAATCTTTGGCCAACAGCAGGTAGTGCTCGCTGAGCTTGGAGTTGCCAATCAGCTCGTTCACCTCCTCCGCCCCTGCCTCCTCCCCCTCGTAGGCCAGGTTGACGTGGCTCCGACCCACGATGAAGGCCAGTTGCTTCTTCTGCGTCTCGTCCGTCACCTCTTCAAATAGCTGGGCAATGCGGCCCATGTCGTTATTAAGCTTCACCGCCACTCGGAGCGCGTCGGCATATGAGCCTTGCTTGCGATAGAGTTCATAAGCCGTGACCAGCATCTCTTCCAAGTCGTCCGGGTCAGACATAAAATCCGCACACCGCAGTAAATATAAGCAGATACGCTGGTAATTAGCCTCGTCTACCGACGTCAGCTCCAACAGTTGAGGCAGCCTCTGCACCTCCAAGAGCAGGTCTACGGCCTCGGCGAAGGCGTTGTGCAGAATGTGGAAGGGCACGATGTCCTTGACCAGCGCCAGCAAATCCTCGACCGGTTGCGGCTCCTCGGCCGTCACGCGGGCTGTGTACTCCTCCCCAACCTCGCCCGCCAACGAACGCACAAACTCATGGCCCCACGACCCCAAATCCCCCTGGTTGCTCTCGAGCTTAAAACGCAGGCATTCGCGCGAGCCGGGCGTGGCCATGGTCATGGCCAGAACGGCCAACACGTCTCCCAGTAGCTTTCGATTCTCCGACTCCAAAGGATAAACAGATGCATCGGCGTACACAGCCTTAAGCGTGGCGTAGTGCGGACGCAAAAATTTAAGAGGTTTGGGCACCGAGGTCATGGAGGATGTGGCGGCGCGGATCTCTTTGCGCAAGTGTTCTAAGGCCATCTTTTGCACGCCAGCATCTTTCTCCTGCACCCGTTCCACCGCGAGTTCCAAGCCCTCAAGAAGTGCCTTATCCTCGGCTGAGATTTCGTCCTTGTCTTTTTTGTCCTTGTCCTTGTCCTTTTCATCTTCGGGGAATGCTGGTGTGTGTCGGTGGGTGGTGTGAAATGGTGGGTGAAGAAGTGAGTGGGGAGGCATGAGGGAGGGGGCGGGAATGACAGGGCAACTCTACACAGGCTTCCACAGAATAACACATTCAATTACCAACTTTAAGGGAATCAACGCTGAGGCCACACAGACAGCCCACCATCCACTTACGCTTGTCGGCGACCCCCCGCTCCTCCTTCTCCACCGTGGGCGGGTCCGCGCCAGGCACCATTAATGCCACAGCTTGCTGCTTGCCCTCCTTGTTCGCCCCCCTGCCGTCGTCGCCATCAGGGTTCGGCATGGTTGGCTATTTGTCTAGATGCAGTGGTATGGAGAAGTGATGGTGCCGCTGGCTGGCCTGTTGAGCTTCGTCTTCTTTCTTCCTTCCTCTGCTGCGTGCTCCTTTGCGGGGGCGTAAGGTCCCTGCGAGCGGGAAAGGGGAAGAGAAAGCAAATGAGATGTACGCAGAACTTTATGGACAAGGATTTGCGAGAGTGCACGGGTGTACGTGGGTGGCAGAGCAGAGGGTGCCAAGCGTCAGACAGCACACAGGCTTCTTCGAATTCACGAGATGACGGCGAAGTTCTTTTTGGCGAGAGCCGATCGGAGCCACAAAAGGAGCATACTCTCGTAAGGCAAGGACACATCAAAACGAAGCCCTGTGCATTCAGGAAAGGACGAAACATTTGAGTTCGAAAGGTACTCTAATGTATGAGTTTAGTGTAGCATGCTGCCACGACCAACTTCCAAACGCGGGAAATAAACATCCTACCCCCCATCCAGTCAAGAGAGGACAGAGATGCATCTCAGACAGTAAAACCAGGCACATTTTTTCTTTTACGCGTTCCGAGTCCTCCTCATCTTGATTCTACCAGCTCTTCTTTTACCATACATCCACCATGCCTCCTTCCCTTCATCTCCTCCCCCTGGGGGCCGGCGGTTGAAGAACCCAAGGCTTGTGCAGCTTGAGCCACTCGGTAAGCTGGTTCCAAAAAGATGAGACGGCAATGCCATCCATGTGCCGCTTGGACTTGTTGATCTTGTAAAATTTGACGTTCCACCCCTTTACCTCCCCCCGGATTGTATCGTCGTCGAAGTTCAGCACGGCCCCAAAGCCTACGATTCCAGAAGGAGGGAATGGAATATGTTTTGTGTTGTGAGCGTGTATAAACCTTTAAACCTTTCCCGCCCTCCTCCCCTTTGCGCTCTATTTAAACCCGTGAACACAACGTACATCGATGAAAAAGATCCACGGGGGTATTATGCTTCCACTCAGAAAACTGCCACGCTTTGCCATTGGAAAACACCGCCACCACCGACTCCCACTCCGCCTCCTGCAACCACACCGGGTTATCCACCACCCGGAACTTCACACGCCGGGGCTGCCCCTCTAGGATCTTACTGATGGTCAGCTCTTTGACTCGCTTGAGGCTATCCTTGGACTTGCCGCGTTCTTGGGGACCGACCTAAAGAGAGAGATGGGCGGGGGGAGGGAGGAAGAGAGAAAAGAACCAATACGTGAGGCATGGACAGTTGGACTGCACCCCGAGGAGCATCGAGTCGTCAGAATAAGACGAAACTTGTACTTACGAAATGGGCCTTCTCGAGGAAATCGACGATGTTGGTCATGTTGACCATTGCAGACGGGTCGCTCGGCACAATGATTATAGGCGGGTGTAAGCGAGATGAATCCGCCGCCGCCGACGACGAGGCACCACTGCCGACAGCGCCTGGCCGTTGATCAAACTGCGACTTGCGTCCCGCCCCTCCACTCCCTCCGCCACCCCCACTGGCCTTCCCACTGGCCTCCTTCACCCGCCTCTGCGCTGATTCGATCATGCGCAGGGCGATGGTGTAGTCGGCCGTTGGAGTGAGAAGAACGCTATTCCGGTCGTGCACTGGGCGCTCGTCTGACTTGAGGATACGGTGCATCTCCCCGTCCACCTTCCCCAGCTCTTCCTCCCCCGCGCCCCCTTCCATTCGTTGTTTTTTTGTCTCCAACACCAGCTTCAGCTCCCGCAGTGTCTGTGCGTCCAGGCCCGTGCTCCGGCTCACGTCCCTGTCGAATAAATAACAGAAGAAAGCCCACAGTGAGTTCACAGTGAGATTCACTTTCACAGTGAGTTCACAGTGAGATTCACTTTCAATGATTTTACAGCACAATCCTCTTCTTGCCACAAGCGACACACTTCTTTCTCTTACCCTAAATGGAGGTCGAGACGGTCCGAGGCGCCTGGGACAGAGTCGCCACCGGCGGGCCTCTTGAGTGCTCCTACTTGGGAGACGACGATGGCCGCCCGGGAAAGCAAGCGGCTTTGTTCAATCTGTCAATACACGAAAAGGAAGAAGAAACGATTGAACGTCAAGCCCACATGAAAAAGCCCAACTTTCCTTGTTTTATGTGTTATCTTCTCTTATGTGAGCTTACCTGTTTGGAGGTGGCCGTCTCCCCCCGCAAGTACTTGAGCAAATTGTCAAAGTCCAATTTACTGACAAAAGACTGTTGCTTCAACACTCCGCCCATCGTTCGTAGGTACTGTTGATACGGCATGTGTGCGTGATCAACCAAAATGACGAGTTCGCTTAGCTTGTAGTAGCCTGTCGAGTAGGGCGCGGGACAGTGGGAGGGAGGAGGAAAGGATAGGCAGAGGGTTAATCAGTAGCATAGAATGAGACCACGGCAAATAAGAGGCAGGACAAAGAGAAAGAGCAACAGGAAGAGATGGGGGAGATGCAATTTACCCTCTGCAAGATCCTTCAATGCACTGACGATAGCGTACCTTGTCGGTTGGCAGGCCGCCAGGCAGTCTCCTCCTCTTTCTTAAACCGCACATCCCCAAATACCACCTCGTCGCCCTCCTCCTTCCACTTGCGCCCGGATGACACAAACTCGCGAAGCACCGAAAGAGGGTCCCCCATGATGATGCTGGGTGGTCTTGGATGATTGTCTTGTTGTCCTTGACCTACGCGGTCGATCGAGCCACGATGATGATGACGAAGGGAGAGGCTGCTCGTCTGCTGGTGTTCACTCTGCCTAACTAAGCAGCCGATCGCCCAGAGAGATAGCCGGAAAGATCGAGGCTCCTGTGTGCACTGTGAGTGTGTAATGCGTTGGTGAGCGTGGTCTAGCTGGGTTGTTCTGTCTAGTGTTGCAAGGCAAGCTAATGATGCTTGGGGGGGGATCTCGTCAACCTCCTCGCTCCCCGTCCGACGGGTCCCTGTTCTCCATCCCATTTCATCCTTTCCAACCAGGAAAAGCAAGAACGATGCCACCACGCACAGGCCGTGTCCATTTTTTTCTTTGCGTTCCTATATACGCGCGTCGCGCAATCATAAAAGTAAGCCACTACATTTCTTTTCCTGCCCTCATTCGC
>AFGO01002141.1:36462-63475 GCA_004335405.1 Nannochloropsis granulata CCMP529
TCTTCTGCAATGTCATTCACCAAATTCTTCTTAGACACGCTCAAATCGTGCTCGTCTATACCCGTATCATGGTCAAGGCACATGTCATCCTCTTCTCCTTCCTCCTCTCCATCCTTATTCCACCCGTGGTCATCCGAAGAGCGCAGCGATCCGTCAAACGAGTTCCCGTCATCCTGTTGGGGGCGATCTGGGACTGGGGTAGGGGGGAAGAGCGGAGTAGCTGGCGACAAGGTGACGATGACAGTGTCCGAGAACGAGACGCGCTTGCCGTCTGTGTGTGTGTGTGTATATGTTTGGATAAGAGAGATGAAATTATGTGAGTGCAGAAATTCAAATTGTTCGAATTAGCTTGTTTGTACTTACGGGAAGAAAGGGAATGCACTTTGCGGGTCTTAACGTTGCTCTTGCGATTGCTGCTGCTGCCTTGGATGGTGGTGGTGTTCTCGTCGTCGCCTTCGTAGTGGTCTTCATCCTGGTTGAACTGAGCGGCACCGCGAGTGCTACGGTCTAGATATTGCTCCGCAATATTCTCGCTCTCATCCAAGCTCTTCGCTTCAGCTGCGGCTGCTGCTGATGCTGGATCTGCTTTAGCCGCCGCTTGAGCAATCGCCGGCATGGCTGCTTCCTCCTCCCCCTTGTGTTCTAAGTTCGCCAAATTGTGATTAAGGTCCCGCTGGAAGAGCATCATTGGGCTGCTAGGGCTCGCCATCCCCCCCATCAGCAAGCTATTGTTGGCCTGGGCCTCGGCAATCAAGTGGAAGTCCGTGGGGGACATCACGTTCAACTTGTGCCGAAGCATCTGCTCGGCCCGCCGGCTGGCGCTGTTGGTTTGTCGGGAGCCGCTGTTGGACCCCGTTCCGTCGCTTCGAATGGAGCTGCTCGTGGAGCCATCGTCTGAAGACAGTTCCCAGGCCACCGGACGAGACTGTGTTATGGATGGGAAACGAAGAACGATTATTAGAAACTGTGAATAAAGAAGGAGCAGCCACTCTTAATGCGGGGCCTTTATTGATGTCATGTACCAGTGCAGCTTGCAGCGCCGCGTCTTTGAAGCGGGGGTTGTTCTCCAGTTTGAACTTCAACAATTTCTGGTGGAGCTCTTGCTGGCTGGCGGACGAGGCGGACGAGGGAGCTTTTGTGGCCCGCGGACTTCCTTCCCCCGCTGCTGCTGCAGTGGCCGCACTGTCCGACTGGCGCTTTCTTGCGGAGAATGTGGAAGCAGAAGAGGCCAATGTCGATGGGGAGCTCGATAGGGCCCGCGACGTCACTGAGGAGATGCTGCTGCTGCTGCTGCTGCTGCTGCCACGTCGCGTGTGCCGGGGCATGGACGCTTGGAGGGTCGGGTGATCGCGCAAAAGTCGATTCTGCGTATCTTTTGTGAGCGTGTGAAAGACCTGTACAGCTTGCTCTGGATATTTGCGGGTGAGCACCAATAAGCTTTGAGTCGACCACTCGCGGTGGGCCTTGCTTGTAGACATGATGTCGAGGGCAAGACGCTGTAGGGGGGAGGAGAAGGAAAAGAGTTGGAAGGAATTTAATTGAGTGAGGGCCAACAGAGATAGAGAAATCGGAGAAAGGCGAGACAGACACCAAAGAGGAAAGAGCACTCGGTGGTGGCATGGAGCAAAGACCCCAAAAGGGGGATCGTGTTGGGAGTAATCACATCACATGCCACTTTACATGCCTCACCTTCCGAAAGGCCGGCATGTGCGCCTGGACGGAGGACGGGGGCCACTTCTCAATCGCAATTTTGATAAGTTGATAAAGCTGACGCCGAATATTGCCATTCATGGCGCCCAAAATAAGTGCAAGCAAGCGGCCTTCCGCTTCGTAGCAGTGGGAAACAATAGCACACATACTCTGATAGGCTGAGCTGCTGACGGGTCCGCCCCCCTTCTCCAAGCACGCCAACAAATCAGGTGTGACGATCATAGCAAACTCAGCACCGCGGTATGTCCATCCGCGAGCTAAAGTAGGGACAAAATTGCAGGCCTCGCGACAAAGGGGCTCGTCCTTGACGCGATCGAGATTTAGGAAGAAGGCCAGGACCTTGCCGAGAGCCACCATGACGTCCGGATCGGCCACCTCTGCTTTCTCCCGCAAAATCTTGTAGAGCTTTTGAACGCGCTTCAGCAGGTCGTGCATGGAGGCCAGGTCTCCGCGCCGGGTCTCATCTTCCACCTGTTATAAAAAGTTTGATTTATATGTGTCTGAGCGAGAAGATGCACAGCCGAAAATAATAAGGTCCATTGGCACGTTTCTCCTCCTTCTTGTTAAAGGGGGGAGGGCAAGGAAGTGAATGACTAGGTACTCGCCAGAAGTGTCAAGTTGTCCAAGGCCAACGTGAAGCCGACCAAATCAAAGCCCCGGTTGCTGATGGTGGTGGTAGGGGTAGTGTTGTCATCGGCATCCGCCGCGTCCATGGTTGCCTGTGTGGGTGGGAGAACGGCAGAATTTGGAATCAAACTTGGACTTGGCATAGGTGGAGCATTGTGCATAGACAAGTAAGGTTCAATTTCTCGTTGTAGCCATTGCTGGCTGGCAGTCGTCATATTGTGTCACATTGATTTCATTTTATATATTTTTTTTTTTAAAAAAGGCTGAGGGCAGAGAGGGAGACAAAGCAAGGCACGATAAGGACAGGACAAAGTCGGCGACATAGGCAGCACACTCTCGTGCAACTAAAATTGGAAGAAGGTATATCACTGGAAATACCTCACGAGTCCATGGGAAGGCAGTTGAGCTCGATTAATAAGGACTCCTCCTTAACCGAGGGGGGGGAGGTTTCTCTTTGGCGATGATGTGTAGACAAGACAAAACGAGACTGACGAAAACGGGCATACATGTGTCAGAGCCGCACATGCCCAGAATTTGCTCAAGTGCATAAGACCTGAGCTCTCTTTCCATAGGGATAGGATGCTCTGCACGGTATAGAGTTGGCCGGTTTCGGCACGTGCCATAAAAATCCCTACCGGATGGCGCTCTCTGAAGAACTTGGCCGAGTCAAGATGGCTAAGGCTTCTCGTTCACGTGTGGATTCTGCGTGGAAAACTCAAGGCCTGCAAACCACACAAGGCTTCCTTACTATGCCGTTCGCCCCTCCCCAGCAACTCCTTGTGCTTGGTCACGCTTGTTTGGTAGAAACGAGGTTAATTGTGCCTCATTTTTCTGCATGTCATGTGGCTGTGGACGGGGATAGGAGGAGACGGTTGTCAGAAGCGTTGGTTGTGGGCTTCCCACCATCCGCCTCCTGACTTGCCTTCTTCTTTCGTCTCTTAGTTGCCTCACGCTGCTCGTTTGTCGTAGGCCTTCGACTTGTACCCGCGCTCATCTCTCCCTGTCCACCCGCATATGACCACAGGTCATCTTGCTTCCCGAGGTGGGCGTCGCTTGTTGTTCGAGTCAGTCATGGTGGTAAGTTGCGGGGGTCTACTCAATGGAGGGAGGAGAGGAGGAGGGGTGGGTTGGGATGATTATGGTGTGCTTTGTGGGGGGAACGCTGATTCCTACGGTCCTGCGGTCCTGCTTCTTGTTCTCGAGGGTTAGTGATAAGGGAGTGTTGCTGCTATCGTGAGGTATGGGCGTTGCGGACGGACTCAACCAGCCTCGCCCCCTCGCCTCCTCCACACACCGCATCATCTGCCCTCCGGAAAGTTATTTCGTGTCTCTTGGGCACATCCGCACCTCCTGTTTCCATCTTCCGAGTGCCTTACCCCCTTTCATCTTTCTCTGCGTGCCCACACATGCACGGTTTTCTCCTAACTAATACCCCTTTCTCTCTCCCCCTCCTCCCCAGCAATCGCGGCTCCGTCAGTACCAGGTGGTGGGACGGCACGTGCCCACTGAGGCTCACCCCAACCCCACGGTGTTTCGGATGAAGATCTTTGCACCAAACGAAGTAGTGGCCAAGTCCCGCTTCTGGTACTTTCTGCACCAGATGCACAAGATGAAGAAGACTACGGGCGAGATTCTGGACATCAACGAGCTGGTTGAACGCAACGCCCGCATCGTCAAGAATTACGCCATCTGGCTCAAATACGACTCCCGCTCCGGCACGCATAACATGTACCGCGAGTATCGTGATTTGACTCTCACGGGCGCCGTTGACCAGCTCTATTCGGAGATGGCGGGTCGCCACCGTGCTCGGTTCCGCTCTATCCAGATCATCCGCACGGGTGTCGTGGCCGCCAAAGACGCCAAGCGCACACACACCATGCAGTACCACGTACGTAATGAGCACAGCCAGCCGCTCTTGGAGGAGAGGAGAAAGAAGGGGGGGTAGGGAGGGTACCGCGTCGTATTCTGATATTATTGATATTATTAGTGGCAGCGTGGTGTCCGCAGTTTTCTCCCCTCTGCTGCTTCTGCTCTCAATCACCCACTCACTCCCCCCCACTTCTTTTTTTTTGTCTTCTCTTAATTTTAACAGAATTCGAAGATCAAGTTCCCGTTGCCCCACCGCATCCAGCGACCGCCCACCAAGAGCCTGCGGGGCGTCTACAAGGCCGTGCGGCCCAACACCTACTTCCACTAGACCTCCACTCCCTCTCCCTCTGCCTCTTCCCCCCATTCCGGTCGTGAGCTTAGATTGGAAGGAATGGAGGCCATGGCCTCGACGGGCGGTAACGAATGGGGTTAGGGATGTGGGGAATACGGGGGCCTGGTGTGGCTAGGAATGGACGGATGGAGGGAGGGAGGGAGTGGTGCCGTTTCGACGGGCACTTCGACGATAGCAGCAAAGAAACAACCCAAACCGATTCTGATTGCTGTTGCGGACACAAATTTTATCGAATGTATGTCTGTCTATATGCATTTTTGGTGTTTCCCTCTCCTTTGTCTTGCTCACTCATCATTTCTTTTGTCTCCCATGCATAGAACAACCCGAAGGAAACTGCCAAAGCCTTCCCATCGCTCTTGTCGTGTCGCGGACGGTATTGTGACCCTTGATATAAGTTTTTGTCATCTATCTTCCTTCTTCCGTCTTACGTTCTCTTCGTTGTCCCATTTTCCTTATTTTTTGTCTTTCCTTTTCTCTCCCTTTCATGCAGGTAACACCGACACTCTCAATACGACCGCCAACCCGATGCTAACCACACTACCGATCAAGGTGTTCAAAAAATTGATAAACTCATTGGTCGCCCACGGGTGCTGCTCATTCTGCAGACTCGCCCCTAGGAGGCTCTCGACATTCGTAGCCACAAAGGCAGCGACCAACACAAGCGGGACAGCATTCAACCCCATCAACCTCAACCCTACTCCCGCCCCTGCAATAAGAATAGAGCCCACCACGCCCGCCAGTGTGCCCTCTAGACTGACGGCGCCCTCCGTGCCGGGAGGAACGGGCTTAAAGGTCGTGATAAGGAAAGTTCGTTTCCCGTAGGCCTTGCCGATCTCACTTGCAAAGGTGTCTGATAGCTTGGTGGCGAGCGAAGCGACATATCCGATGAGAAGGATGGGGGTACAGGTGGGAAGGAACAGGGTGGCGATGGCGCACAACATGCCCTGTACAACATGTTTGATTGGGTGACTGGGTGAGTGGATTGCAAAAAATGACTGGGGGCCCTCCTTGACCTTCCCGCCTGACACAAAACAAAACCTACCGCTGCCGCTGATCCCCACACATTCTCTGGCCCCCTTGCTCCGCCCCGCTTCTCCGCGATGCCCAACGCCTCCTTCTCCGCCTGCTTCACCTTCGTGGCAAGCGACCCAAACACCAAATACAACACACATAAGGCCCACCCCCGCCAGCCCAGCGTCGACCACAGTGACACTCCCAACACCCAGGCATGCAATAATCCCGACGACGTCAACCACCGTTGCTTCAGTGCCATGCCCAGAATGGCCAGTGCTGAGTTAGTCCACAGCCCTTTCCCCACGTTGGCCGAATACGCCGCAAACTCCGGCAGGCTAATCAGGGCCAGATGAGAGAGCGCACCGCGCGGCCCCAGTAGCAGACCCTTTGATATGCTTGACGTATCGGCACAGACGTTGGTACTCGTCACAGGGTTTTTAGTGAAGGACAGGGCAGTGGAGGGGAAGGTACCGGTAGGTCGAACAGAGGAGAGGAGGCTCGAGACCTTTTTACAAATGCAGCCCCGTGGTCCGCTCAGAAAGGCTCCCGTCGTGGAGGATGCCGTGGCCGGCTGCACAGGTAGAAGAATGATAACGGCGAAAGGGAGCAGCGCCAGGAGCAGCATTGGATGCATGTACAGGAACTTTCTCCTTCGTGGAAGCAGCGGCGTCGAGTTGCAGTTCACTGAAGGCATCTTGATGCGGATGAGGGTGGGGACGAAGATGAAGTCGTAGTCGAGAACGAAAAGCCAGGGCTTGGTCCCCGCTGCGCTACGCGGTACGTATGAAGCTTCAAGTTGTGATGGGATGAAGTGTGGGTCAGACTTTAAATAGTGTGATCGGTAACAAAAGGGCCTCGGAGGCTCAGAGAGATTAGAAGGCCACGTCAAATCACGGGAGGAACCTCCTTTGAAAGAAGTCACAGCGATGCGCTTCCCCCTTTGCTGTGTGTGGTCACATGCTGGTTCAGCCATCTCATACCTCCACCATGACCAATTTACACAATTACAGGAGCAGGTATCTTCTAACTTGCGGCCTAAAACAAAAAAACAGGGACACAGCCTCCCATAGAACAAAAAGTAGCTAGCTAGCCACGAGGCCCCGCCCCTGCCCTACCTTCACAAACCGCAAGTGCCATGAGTGACGAAGACAAGGTCCAGCCGGACTTGGTGGTGGGCCACGAGGGAGAGATCAACGAAGTGTCGTACACGAAGCGGGACTTGCTGATTTATGCCGTGGGCATTGGGTAAGTGCAGAGAGCAGGGTTTCGAAGCTCTAGTCGAACCCCGTAGAGTCACTCCCACGCCCCATCACTCTCATTTAGGTGCAAAAACACGCCCGAAGAACTGCCTTTTCTGTACGAAGACCACGAGAATTTTGTTGCCTTCCCAACTTTCCCTATTGTGCTGCCCTTCAAAGGCACGTCCCACGACGTGGTGCCGTTTCCCTCTCCGACGCTTTTCTCCTTCCCCCCTGGTCTTCCCGTCATGAACCCGGCCATGACCCTCCACGCCGAGCAGGTACGAAGCGGAGACAACAACAAACTGGTCAGCACCTCGATACTCTAGTTGTCAGTGTTCATTTCGTGTGTCTGTAGGGATTGAACGATGAGGTACAAGCGCAGCTCATCCACTCTCGTATTCACAGGCTATCTATATCCTCGAGCCTCTCCCCACAAGCGGCGCGACACTGACCACAAAAAGCAAGATTTTGGTGCGTGTTATGCGCACGTTCGTTCAGTCATTTACAAAGAGGGAGAGAGGGGGGGGCAGAGAGAGAGGGAGAGAGAGAGGGAGGGGGAGGCAAGTATGATTTGGGCGTCGTTCCTTCGCTTCCGTGGAACCCTGCCCATTGTTCTTTTGCCAGAAGAAATCTAGTTGGTTTCTAGGGCTACCTCTTCTTCATTCGATTGTCGAGAGGAGTAACGCCATAAGCAAACCATACATTCATTGTTATCACTTATCCGTTGACTTCTTCTCTTTAAAACCCAACTTCGATTGTATTTCCACCCCTCACTCATTATTGCTTCTTGGGTGCTGGTGGTCAATGTCATTTACTCGTGACAAATGAATGTCACCACTCATGTCATATTCTTCCTACCCTTAGGGTATCTACGATAAAGGCAAGGGCGCCTTGATGCGAGAAGAAACCCGCTTCACCGACGAGCAAGGCCGCCTCGTCGCGGTCGCCATCTCAGGTAGCTTCCTGCGGGGGGTCACGGGCTTCCAAAGCAAGGGCCCGGAGCTCCCTGTACGCATCACGCCCCCCTCCCGTGCGCCCGACGCGGTGATGCAAGAGACGACGCTGCCGGAGCAGGCCTTAATTTATCGTTTATCGGGTGATTATAATTCTTTGCATGCCGACCCAGAGATTGCTCAGACGGTGGGTTTTGACAAACCTATCCTCCATGGCCTTTGCACCTTTGGTCACAGCGCGCGGGCTGTTCTGCAAAGTGGCTTGGTTCCTGAGAATAACCCGGCGCTATTACGTTCGATGACGGCACGCTTCTCTAAGCCGGCCTATCCGGGGGAGACCTTGGTGACGAGCTGCTGGAAGGTGGAGGGGGGGGGGGGGCAACGCATTGTCTTTCAGACGACCATCAAGGAACGTGGGGTGGTGGTGTTGGAGGGCGGAATGGCCGAGATTGGGGAGGTGGGGGCGGCGGGGAGTAGCTATAGCAAGTTGTGAAGAAAAATAAATCGACGTGAATGAGGAAATGAATGAAGTAAGGTAAGGAAGAAGTGAATCTTTTTCGAAATCGTTCTTCCACGCATGCACCGACTCATGGGCTCCTCGTATTGGTCATGTGTGTTTCAAGATCATTAAGAAATATTTCATCCGGACAACATTGATTGCTTGATTACTTCTTACAGCCTTTGATTCAAAGACAACTATTCCCGCCAGCATACAGACAAAATCGTATGAGACAAAGGATTAGCTTTTTCCTCTGCCCACTACGCATGCCATGCCTTGCACCCCTAAAACCACAGATGTAGGAGAGTCGAATGATGCATCCAGATCCCATTATATCACAGTATATGAAATGCGTGTGGTTGGAGGGGTGTATATGGTTGTAGTTGTGGGTAGCAGTGAAGGAAGGAGTGATCGAATGAAAATGCCACGCCATTTCAAGACAAGGCGGGTGATGTATATGCCAGGGAATGGTCGAACTCGCAATATCCGAGTCTACCCCTCAAGTCCACTTCAAGGGGTCTGAGTCCGAAATTAGTTCGCAAATAGTTCGATCAAAAGGAGCATGTTACAGGGTGTTTAAGGGCCCCAGAAGGAGCAGAGGGCGTCTATGGGATCGAAAATGGCAAGGACTGAATGGCTGGCGCCCAAGGAGCGAGATGGGCAGCTGTATGAGCGAGCCGGGCATGATGAGGCCCTTACTATGGGCGACTTCGTTTTTCGTTCTTTGCAGGAATATTACTAAAAGGGTAAAATAAGTTCTTAAAAACTTACGTATGACCATCCTCCACTCCACATTAGCACTGCAATCACTCATCGTCCAACCACAGCTCCTCCCCCTCCCCGATCTCGTCCCAGAAGTCATCGTCAGGCTCCACAAAATCGAACCCCATCACGGCGTCCAAACCCAGGTCATCCCCCGCCCTCATCTAGTTGGCGCGGATGAAGGTGAGCTTCTCGAGCGTTTCGGGCAGTAGGCGGTTCCGCAGCTTCGACTTGATGGTGGTGGTGGTGGTGGAAGAAGGTGAATCAAGCAGTAGCAGTGACAGTGATGATAGTTGGGAAGACACGAGGCCGCGCAAGGTTGCGCGTTGAAAGAGGTAGATTTCGAAAAATAAATTAAAGGATGTGTTTGGAATATTTTTGGTGTGTTGGAAACTCCAACTTGGAGCCTACCCCAGCTTGGCCCCCACCTTGGCCCATCCACCTCCCTGGTGCTGCGTTGGGTGCCCCCTTTCTTTGCAAAAAGGTCATTATTGGTTCCCCACATCCTTTATAAGGTTGCTGTGTGACTCCCAGCCCTTGGCTCTCAGTACCCGCCCTGAAATATCAAAAAAATGTTCATGTGCTCACCAAGCGGTTTGACGCCCTCAGGAGGTCGGTCATCTGAGTCGTCAGGTTTTCGCGGGCTGTGGGGCCCCTTGGCGAATGTCGACGCTCGAGCCTCGCAGCTCGCCGCCGAGCCACTCAATCCACGCCAATTCGATTTCTCTTGCTTTCCAAGGCATCACGATCGATTTTTACCCACCCGCCAACGCTTAAAGCCCTTCAAAACCACCTTGAAAGGGCCATGGTATGAAATAGTTCGATTTGAGTCCGAACTCGGGCGTCTGAGTCTCGAACTTTACCGATCGCACTTGAACTATCGAACTTTCGAACTATTGAATTAGTTCGACCATTACCTGGTCCGAACTCGGGTGTCCGAGTCTCGAACTTTACCAATCACACTCGAACTATCGAACTTTCTAACTATTGGATTAATTCGACCATTCCCTGATATGGGCCACTCGGGGGTTTCAGCAACATTCTTCTCGGCCTGGCCTGGCTGCTCAAGACGTCTGCTGTGAGTGTGAGCAATCATGCTCCCTGATTTGCCACCACCGCCACTCCTTCCCCACTACTCACTCACTCTTCCTTTTTTCTGGGCACACAAAGACGAGCAGAGGAGTCAGGCCAAGGTAGGCGGGACACGTCTGTTCCGTAATCGTCTCGCCCAAAGCTCGCTGCAGTCTGAGCCGGTACGACCGGTCCCTGGGGGCAGCGACCATGATGGAGGGCCAGCAAACCGAGGGGCCTGCGTGCAATCCGATTGAGATCTTGGACCTTATCTTGTCGATCTGCCAAGATCCTCACAAGGTGTCCTCGCCTGACGTGCGCCGGCGCATGGAGGGACTCACACAGGTGCGCGGGGGAGGCAGAGCTTCCCCGGTGGGGGTGGTCTCTGAGATGGAAGCCTTACAACAAGCATTGGAACGCCTGCTGGAGAAGGAGCACCGTAGCCGCCTGGAGCTCGCGGAAGCGAAGCGGGTCAACTTGGCGTTGGAGGAGACCAATCGGGCGCGCACCGTTGAGGCGTTTGAACAGGCGGAAGAAGCCGCCGCTATGGCTCAGAAGCTACAGGCGGCTTACCAGATGCACGAGGATCTGAAAGAGGAAGTCCTTGCAGGATACAATAAGATGAAGCAGGATGAGGAGGCAAAGCGGAGTGCGTTGAATTGCGAGTTACTGGCCGTCGAGGACAAGTGCAAAATGCTACGGGAGGAGAGCCATCAAAGCAAGGAGCGTGAGGAGGCTTCGCGGGTTGGCATGATCGCGGCGCAGGAGGAACTAGCGCGGCTCAAGGCTGTGCAACAAGAATGCAACCGACTTCGGGAGGAGGTGAGCAGGAGCCAGGCGACTTTGCAGAATGTGAACGCAAACGAGGAAGCTTTACGGTTGGAAGTGGCGACGGCGCAGGCGGAGATAATACAAATCAAGGCCGAGCAAGAGGCTATGTTACATGCAAGCCATCATCGCGATGCTTCTCTCATGAAGGACATTCAGGCACGGGAGGCGGCGTTGGAGGAAGCGCTGGCCCAGGCCTTAGAAGGAATGGCAAACCGGCAGGCGGAAACGGAGGGGGTACGACGCGAGCTGGTTTCCTTGAAGGCGGAGCAGGCCGAGAGCATATCTGAGTTGGAGAAGGCGCGTGCAGAAACGCAGGTGTTGCAGGTCGAGATGAGCAAGGCCAAGGAAGAATCAGCTCGATGGAGGGCAGAGGCCGAGGCGGCACTAGAGACTAGCAGTAGTAGGACGGTACTGTCTAATGCACAACAAGATTCCCTCAAGGCGGAGCTCCACTCCATGCAGCGGGAGCTAGCACGTATGAGCGAGGTGGCGGAGACATCACAGCGAAAGGCCATCGCAAAATTGTCGACTGTAGAACTCGCTTTTGCCACAGCGCAAGAGGAGCTGGAGCGCTTGAGCGAGGCGGCGGAAGCAGCACAAAAAGAATCCATGGAGAGGCTCACTACAATGGTTGAACTACAAGAACGGGATAAAATATTGACGGCCCAGGTGGAGGCCGCACAGGAGGAGATAGTGCGATGGAAGGAAGCGGTCGCAGCAGCACGGGCGGAAGCTGCCGAGGCTTTGTCTCGGGAAAAGTGTACACTCACAGCTCAGCTGCAGGCTGCGCAGGAGGAACTGTCGCGGTGGAAGGAGGCGACCGACGCAGCCCGACAAGCAGCCGTGGAGAATTCAGCTTCCCTCGAAGAGGTACAATTTCGGGAGTCGGTACTTATTGCTGAAGTAGAGGCCGCTCAAGGCGAGCTGGCAAGATGGAAGGAGGAGGCCAAGGCAGCACAAAATGAGGCTGCGGGAATGTCCATGTCCTTGGCAGATTTGGATGCAGAGGTGAGCAATGCCAAGGTCGAGCTGGCGCGCTCTCGAGCAGCCGCCGAATTCGACCTCGAGGAAAGCAGCAGTAAGCTCTCCTCGCTGGAGGCTAGCCTAGGAGAAATGCGATCGCGGCAAGCAGCTCTAATGGAGGAAGGGGTAGCGATGAAGGCAGCCTTGGCAAAAAGCCAGGCCAAAGAGCAAACGGCACGGGAGGAGATCGCGGCGTTGCGGGAGCAGGGCGGCAGAGACCTGTCCGTCATAAAAGCTTCTTTGAACGAGTCGCAGGAGCAGCATGCCTCGCTGGAGACGAAGCTCGTCGCGCTGCAGCAGGAGCTGACCCGTTGGCAGAAGGCGGCGGAGGCAGCCAAGAACGAGGCATCGAGGACAGCCTCGTCGTTGACAGATTTGGAGCATGATGTGACCACTGCTACCGCTGAAGCAACGCGATGGAAGAAGGAGGCCGAGCGGGCGCGGGTAGAAGGCTCGTCGCAGCAGGCGTCGCTTCAGGCGGAGCTCTCCTTTGTGCAGCAGAAGCTTGCGGGTGTGCATGAGGGAGAAGGCAAGAGCCAAATACTGCTGGTGGAGAATAAGGCGCGCATCGGAACCTTAGAAGCGGAGCTGGCCCATGCTCAAGCCAAGCTGGCGCGCTCTCAATCATCCGCCGAATCCGATTTGGAGGGCAGCAGCAGTAAGCTCTCCTCGCTGGAGGCTAGCCTAGCACAACTACGCGCACAGGAAGCTGCACGAACAAAGAAAATGGTAGCGATCCAGGCCAAGCTTGCGGCGTGCCAAGCCAAGGAGCAAACGGCACAGAAGGAGAATGCTGAATTGCGGGAGGCGGCCAAGAATGGCTTATGCTCATTAGCAGCGTCCCGGGATTCTGTCAAAGCCGAGCTTGCTTCAGCGCAGAAGGAGCTAGCCCGCTCGCTGAAGGCCGCGAAGGCAGCACAGAAGGAGGCTGCGGAAAACTTCACAGCACTGACGGAGTCCCAAGCACGGCAAGCGGAACTGATGGCTGAAGTGCAGAGCGTTAAAGACGAACTGGCTCGATGGAAGACAGAGGCCGAGACCGCAGGGACGGAAGGTAAGTCGCAGGAGGCTTTACTTCAGGCGGAGCTTCTTTCCGTGCAGCAGGAGCTAAAGCGCGTGTGTGAGGCCGCCGAAGCAGCACAGAAGGAAGCTACCGAGAAGTCTTTGTCCCTCGACGAGCTGCAATCACGGGAGGCGGATTTGGTTGCGCAAATGGACGCCGCTCAAAACGAAATAGCGCGATTGAAGAAGGAAGCTGAAGTGGCGCGGATGGATGGCATTTTATTGCGGGAGACGGAGGCCAAGAGCCAATCCCTGCTGGCGGAAAAGGGGGCGAGTATTGATGCTTTGGAGGACCGGTCGACGCAATGGAAGGAAGTGACCGGGACTGTGCGTGAAGGAGAAGGGGCTGACAGTCAGTCGCCTCCGGTCGGAATCCAGACGTTGGAGGCCGAGGAGGGGCTTGCTCTAGAGGAAAGCAGTAGTAAGCTCACATTGCTGGAGGCTGCTCTAGCAGAAGCCCGCTCGCATGAAGCCGCCGCGGTTAAGGAAGCTCTGTTGATCAAGGAGGAGATGACAGAGAGCCAGGCTAGTGCTCAAGCGGCCCGAGAAGAGATTGCTGCCCTGCGTTACCAGACCAGTAAGAAGAAGTCCTCCCTAGAAGCGGCCCTTGTAGAGACCCGTAAGCGTGCGGCTGAGTTGGAGGTCGAGCTCACCGCCGCTACCGAAGAATTGATGCAATGGAGGGTGGAGGCCAAGTCGGCGAGGGAGGAGTGTATAGTGCTCATGACCGAGCTACGAAAGCTCAAGGGTGTGGCGGAGGAGGTGGACCAAGGGCAAAAGGATCAGCAACTGCAATTGGAATCAGCGTCGGCCTCGGCAGTGCGGCAAGCGTCAACCTGCACCCAGGGTGTCCCCGACCGTTTTTTCCTCATCGAAGTAGGCAGCTGGCGCATCCGTGCAGGCTGGGTAGAGGTGGGGAGGCCGGAATTTTTCAACCCCATGCATTTCCCTTGCGTGGTGGCAAGGCCCAAGAGAGTCTCAGCCGACTTCTCAGCGATCGTCCAGAATGCCAGTATTCAAGCTAATGCCATGTATGCCCGCTTCCGTCGAGACGGTATGTTTATTGGAAAAGATGCTTGGTACTGCGCTCTTGATCACCCGGACCCCGTGCTGCGGGGTACGTTGAAGCTCGAGGCGCCATTTGTCCGGGACCGACTAGAGCGGCCAGCGGATCTTAAGTGGTTGTTGAGGGACGTGCTGGATAAGATGAATGTCGACGCGTGGGGGAGCCCTCTTGTGGTGACTTACAAGGCTACTACTACCCGCGAGGAACGGGCGAAGATTGTGGAGATTATGTTTGAGTCCTGCGAGGCGTCTAGGTAAGAATAGAAAAGAGGGCAAAAGAGAGGTATCAATACATCTTTATTTCCTCCTCTTAACCCTCCCTCCTTTTCCACCAAAATACAGGGTTCGCTTTCTCAACGAGTCCAGCATCCTCTCCTCCCTCGCCAATGAAATAAACGCCTTGGTCATCGACGTGGGCGAGGACACCACGCGTGTAGTCCCCGTCTTCGAGCAAGTCGTGATCACCAAGGGCATCCAAACCTCAGCCCTGGGTGGGTCAGATTTAACAAAATACATGTCTCACATGCTTCTCTCTTGCCGGAACGAGGTTTATTCTTCGCTGGTTGAACGGAAGATGCTCGAGGTGGCGCGCTGGATCAAGGAAAGGCACGCGTACGTTGCGCTGGACTTTAAGGAGGAGATTGGGCGACATGGCTCGTTTGAACGAGAAAAGATCGATGTCATGAGGTTCCAGCGGGATCAAATCAAAATCGGGGAGAGTGCCGTGCCCGGCCGTCGGTTGGACGTGGCCACCATGGCCGAGCCCGGGGATGTGCCCGAAGATTCGGGAGGTTTGGATAAGAATGAGGCTGTCTTCCGCAGCCCTCTTTCGGACGGGCAGGAGCTGACGTTGCGCGTGGGTCGGGAGCGGTTCCATTGTGGGGAATTGCTTTTCCGGCCTGAACTTTTCCCGGATATTGGGCCGAGCACAGGAATGACAGATCTCGTGTTGGAAAGCCTGCGAAATCTAGATCTAGACTTGTGGTCGTTGATGCTCCCGCACGTGCTGCTGGCGGGGCAGACTAGTCATATTCCGGGCTTTGCGGAGCGGTTGACGGCCGAGCTCAAGGCGACGTTGCCGGAAGAATATGCAGCTTTAGTCAATGTGCGCATGTTGGAGGGAAACACATGTGGAGAGGAGGAAGGGGAGGATCGCAATCAGGACCCGGTGTCTCCTATTTCTCGGGACATTTCCGCCGTTTCCCGTGCGGTGGCCGTGTGTGCGCGCAAGGTGGTACAGGGGGAAGAGGGGTGGATAAGCGCGGATGCGTATGGGGAGTTTGGTGCCGAGGCGCTTGAAAAGCCGGTCTACTCGTTCATGCCCTAGTGGTGGAGAAAGTCCCGAGAGAGATCCCAGCCTAACTGACTGGCGCGTGTGTGATGGATGCGTCGTAGTCCTGATCGTGGTTGATGACAGATGTGGAAAAGGAGGAGGATGAAGGAGCAACCGACTCGTGCGATGGGCCTTGTTCGGGTTATGGGTGTCTGTACAAAACCTGTGAATGCGCGGGACATAAAAATGTATCAAAAGGGCGAGCAAAACAAGAGAAGCAATTAAGCAGCGGCAGGTATTGGCAAACTGAGTGTGTGTACTGAAGAAAGAGGAGGACGCCCAAAAAAGAGAAAAGGGCGAGGTGAGAAGACTCCAACAACCCATAGAACCGCTAGCAAATCTCAAATCGAACCGAAAAATAACCAAAACCAATAAAATGATAAGGCAGCTTCAATGTTTATTTATTCTTTTCGATCTTTGTTCTACCTACACATCCTTACATGCAAAAACGTCACGCTAACCTGCTGGCTCATCTTTAGCTTTTTCATCGTCACCGAGGTCCAAATATTTCTTTCGGGGGATAATGAAAGCTCACTTTATACCACCGTCAGAATCAAAGGCTCGCCCTCCGTTGGCCCGGATCCCTGTTCGTCACTCCCGTTATGCTCCACCCCCAAATCTAGCACCGCCCCCGGCTTGCTCCGCCCACATCCAACCGCAGCAGCAGGCGTCAGCGGAGTAGCAGCCGCAGGCGAAATGAGACCAACAACATCAACATCAGACGGAGAAGGGGGGCTGTACAAGCTCGCTAAGTTCGCCCGCCAGTAGTCCCGACTTAACGACGGGTTCCCCAAGGCATGCGGGGAGATCAAGTGCTCTTCCCACTCACGCAATACCCCCACAGCCTCAGCCGCTCCTCCTGCTTTGACTGCCATTCCCAGAGTCAACCCTCCTCCACCATCAGCACCACCGCCGACGTTCCCTCGTTCTTGCCCTGGGCTGCTCTTCATCATATGGAGAAGGATTAAGGCAGGTATGCACATTGGGACCCAATTACACCACACATACCAATTCACTAACGCGGCCGGGTCCAGAAAACGGGCTTGTTGGTGGGCTTCTGCTTGGATGAAATGAGCCATTAAGAGCACGACACGCAAGAGGAAGCAGAAAGTACACACGGAGAGGACTGCGTTGATTCTAAGCACAATCCGCAGCCGCCTTTCCCTCCTTAAAGGCTCCCAACGCGGGTGATTTCTAACGATGTACTGCAGGCGGATGCCGTGGTATAGGAGGGCGAGGCAACAGGAGAGTAGGGCTAGAGCTTGCACAAGGAAGAAGAAGATGAAGGGTTGACTGCTCGAAGAGACCCATTGATCGACATCCTCCCTGGCCACAATTACGAGGCAAATCACTACTAGCGTCCACACAAGGACAAATGCATCGAGGGCGATCACGTACGTCAAGACGCTGTCTTTCTCTTTAGCCACATTTAGCACTCGGGACCAGACCACGACGATGCAACTGAAAGCCGTCAGCTCCGCCCAGAGCGCCATCAGGTGTAGCGAGAATGACGTGGTAGTAATCTCGCCTTTACTTAGTTTAGCGTAATAAGTCAAGTCGAGCAACGCTGAGAAGAACAAGGCGACGTGGAAGCTTTTCTTGGCGGGCAAGGTTAGCTGCTGTTGTCTGGAGGCTGCCGCTGGGGATGGTTGGAGAAGGAGAAGGAGGCATGTCCGCCACGTGATGTAGAGCAGCATAGCGACATACATCAAAGTTCCTGTGACACCAATGCCCTTGATGGTTGCTTCCAGGTCTCCCATTTCTTCGAGTGATGAGAGGTAGAAGCGCGGGAGGAAACTGCGTTTGTGCTGAGCTTAGGGGGCCGCAGCGTCCGAATGATTTACCCTGGGACGAGACGGAGCGTTGATAAGGGCCACGTAAGCGGCAATCCAATCAGAAAGGGTACGGTGTGGTGCAGGCGGACTCGCTCAAGGAGGAAGAACAAGGCGGCAAGAGCTCTGGTTTGGTGCTTACGCGCCAACGCAGGGCAAAGTCGTCTCCCCACCCCTGGGCATGGGTAGATAACCGGCCCACTTGTTGTTGTCCTCCTGTCGCAGTGTTTGGATGTGTGCAGAGGTGGATTAGCATCGCAAATGCGCGTGCGATGTTTTTAGTTTTGGGGGCCTTATGCTTATTTCTATCTATCGCTAACAAAATTGATGCCCTCATTTTTCCTCCTCGACTTCCGAGCTCTCACACGTCGGTTCCCCATCCCACAGCACACCACTGGAACCACAGCATACAGGTCACGCTTGGCAAGGTGGTAGGGCCCTTCACACCGCTGTGCCGCGCCTGGTGGCTCTCTGTCGCCCTTTGCTGCCCGCCATCACCACGACCCCATCGCCGAAAGCTCAACGATGGCCATGCTGGTGTCAACTCCCCTCCTCATGGTCTTGGGCCTAGTGCTGCCGTACACCTCTCAGGCATTTGTGGGCGGACAGGTGCCAAAATCGTCGTTTCCGAAACAGCAGAGTCGCTGGGTGACCACCGCCGGGATCTCGAAGTTGGCAGCAGCCACGACAGCAACAGCATCGTCTTCCGTAGCCTTCCTCGGCAGCAGCAGCAACGACAATGTCCCCGAAGCATTTGACTGGTGGAAACAATGGTACCCCATGGCCCTGATTCGGGACTTAGATAGTGCCGTGCCGACCAAAGTGACGTTGCTGGGTCGCGACTTGGTGCTATGGAAAGAGGGCGCAGCCGCCGCAGCAGCCAGCGGTAGTCCTCCTGCCTGGCGCTGCTTCATCGATCGATGCCCCCACCGCATGGCGCCGCTCTCCGAAGGCCGGGTAGACAGCAAGACGGGCCATTTGCAATGCGCGTACCACGGCTGGGAGTTTGGCGGCTCGGGGGCGTGTAGCAAAATCCCACAGGCAGACCCAGACGCCGATCAAAGCGAGGCCGCCGCTATGCGTTCACGACGCGCGTGTGCTACGACCCTGCCCACGCAAGAGGCTCAAGGCATGATTTGGGTGTGGCCAGATACCTCGGAAGAGGGCCTGGCGGCGGCTAAGGCGGTAAAACCGACGCTGATGGAGGACGTGGACGAGAAAGCCATGTCGTATCTGGTGGTCTGTCGGGATATGCCGGTACGTCAGTTTCAGTTGTATTCATTGAAGGGTGGGTAGGACGAATAGGAGATGTGGAGGACGGAAATGCCGAGTGGTGTGCCCATTTACTTTGAGATACACGGCAAAAACACCTATCAAATGCTCAATTTGTCCCGTTCCCTCCCTCTCCGATTCCCATTGCACCAAACCCACCAAAACAGTATGGCTTCGAAACACTGCTCGAAAACGGCATCGACCCCTCCCACCTCCCCTTCGCCCACCACAACATCATCAGCAATCGTAATCAGGCCGCCTTTATTGACATAAAGGTAGAAGAGATCCGAACTGACGGCTTCGACTCCGCTCAATTCTTTCCCAAGCGCCGCCGTATGCTCCCCTCTGCAGAAGGAGCAGCACCAACAGCTGGAGGAGGATCGGCACGACAACAACGCCAAAAAGAGCACGTAACTGTCGAGGACGGAAGCGTGGACCTTAATCAGCACCGTATAGGCGTGCTCGATGATAAATACGACGATCACAACAACGACGAATCAGCAACAGGAGCAACACGGGGAGACCCGGGAAAACACCGACGCAAACGGACCCTCCCACCCATGGTGAAAGTAGCCCAATCCCTCCACTTTCGGCCCCCCACCCTCCTCTACCAAGTCATAAATGTCACGGAGGTTTTCAACAAAATACCCTTTCTCCCCAAACGCGAACGACTCATCCGCATAGTTACCTATGCCGTGCCCACTGGCCCCGGCCGTTCCCGGGTGATCTACCGCTTCATCCGCAACTACTTCCTCCCTCCCTTGGCCTGGCTCCGATGGCCCCCCGAGTGGATCCAGCACCAACGCATTCTTCGCGTGCTCGACAGCGATACTGTCTTCCTCCACGGACAAGAACGGGAACGGGTATTGCTCGACCCAAGCACCGTCCAAGACGTCGATAAAACTTACTACATGCCCACCGCTGCTGATGGGTCCGTGCGCGCCCTCCGGAAGTGGCTCGCGCTTTTTGGTGGGCCGAAGTGGCTAGTTTCTGGTTTATCGTCGTCGCTTCCGCTGACCCCGGATCGACGCACGCTTTTGGATAGGTATGCGTCGCACACGACGCATTGTAAGGTGTGCAGGGGGGCGTTACGGAATTTGGGGAGGTTGAGGCATGTGATTGGGTTCATGTCGGTGATGGCTTTCTATCTGGGTTTGTTGGGACAGAGTGTGTACACGCGGTTGGCAGGGGGATTCTTGACGGTGTTGGGGATAACGGGGAGTTTAATTATCAAGGGCTTCGAGGAGCGTTTCTATTTTCAGCCGTGGGATCATGGGCGGAACCACTGATCAGGGAGCTAGGGAGCTCGTATCTGTCTTTCTCCTCTTCTTCCTTCTCCTCGTGCTCGTTCTTTACTTCATCCGGAAGATTTCCTTCGCCGTGGCAATGAATCCCATGCATGGTTATTGTGCGTTTAGGATCCACAACGCACCTTTCATCACGTTCCTCATCTCGCTTCTTTCTCCTTTTGTCAATGTCAATGTGTACAGTTTGTTTTAACAGTTTCAATTTTAGAAGCGAAACTTAAGGGGGGTGGGGGGGGTACAAATGTTGACAGGCAGTGGAACGAGCCAGACAACAAATATTATACAGCACGTCGATGGATAGGCCGCGCCGACTCCACTCGAGAAAGAAAAAGAAGGAAGAAATTAAAGTGTACATCCCGACAAACTATGGACAAACACTGACGACGACGACGACGGTCGTATGACAGAGACCTATCACACGTTTTTGTTTGCATATATTTCCCCTTCAATAATATCTGTGTGTAGCTCTCGTAATACAATATTGTGCTGTCACTGAATGATCTCTTTCCACCACTTCTGGACACTTAAACCACCACTTAAACCTCCCTCCCTTCGCCTTTCGAGCGGAGAGAGGCCTATTTTCGGATGGGAACTGACCAACCCTCTGTCCTCTGCTCCTGCTACTGTATCGTGTCTCTTTCTCACCAACTCTTCCTCCCTGCCCTCCTGCCTTCCTCCTTCCCTCCCTTCCTCCTTCCCCAGTTCATTTCATCTATCGTTCCTGTCCATCTTCCTCCTCTTTCTTTTCCTCCCCCACTTCCTCATGCACTCAGCGTGAGCCCCAGGCCGAACTTGTGCGAATCAGACGCCCAGTCCTTGGCGTCCACCTCGGCCGACAGCAAGAGATGCGCGTAGGGGCTGAGGTTCTGAGCGTACGCCACCGACAGTAAGGCCAAGGAGGATATCTTCGCTGACATCCGCGTGTCGCCATCAGGGCGGAAGCAGCCACCAATCGTCATGCCTTGGGTGTTTTTATCCACCTGGTAATCAAGTTGCGCCCCGAACGTCACTTGGGGGTTGACGCGCGAGAGAAGGGAGAATTGGAGGTTGGAAACCTTGTTGAACGATCGCACCGACGCCTCCCAGCTCTTATTGATCTTGGCCAAGCCCACGTTGTAATCGAGGAATTCCGGCTTCTGATCCTTCTCATCCAGTTGCGTGTTATAAGTAGCCTGGAAACCAGCCAACACCCTGCTTCCCCCCCCCAGGCTTAGGACTGCCGAGCCATTTACCGTCGGGCCATTTACCACATCTACATCGCTCTGTGCCACCAACACGCCGGGGCTCACGTACTCCACTCCCAATTTCCCATGCGACTTTATGGGCTTTCCCACATCCTGTCGGCCGTCCTCCGCGCTCACCCACAGCTTCAGCTTGGAGTCGACGTCCAACGAGGCCTCACCCAGGATGCGGCCATCGGTCTTAAACTCCAATTTGTCCAGGGAGATGCCGGAAGGGTGCTTGTACTTGGCGGCCAATTTGGCCATGACTCCCTTTGAAGAGAGCTCACCTTCGCTAGTCCAGGTCTGAGAGAAAAGTATTGTGTGGGAGAAAGGAGGGGATGATGAGTGTCGGCGTCCACACAAACGTTATTTGAGACAAGGAGTCAGCACACGACACCGTCATACGCCGTACGCACAAGAAAAGGAGGGGCGAGAGGCATGAGCAGAAGGAGATGCAGGCGGGGGGAAGGGGGGGGAATGTGAGCAACTCTCCCCTTACAGATACACTTACCACGCCGTCCGGGGTCGGAAGCTTGATCTTAAGCTTTCTCTTGTAGCTGAAGTCGTCATTGAACAAGTCTGTGCCAGGGGAACGATGTGTGAGGGTGTGAAAAATGATTGCATGTCCAGACATTAAGACAGCCTCCCGCCCCCAATTCTGTCATGCTTACCTGCCGTGGACCGCCCAAAGTCCTTGAAAAACATGACTGCCGGCTGTCCCAGAAGACCCTCGTAGTGCGAATTGCCTTGTCGTTGTGGTGGATGGGAGATGTGTGTGTACTGAGTGTGTGTAGGAAGGGGGACAGGGGTGAAAGAGAGATGAGATGTTGCCGTCGTCCTAGCCCGACTTGCACGGCAAGCCACGCCACAACCACGGCAACCGAGACGGTGCGCAACTTAAGTACATGCCAAATGGCTGCAAATCATCGACAGAGACGCATGGAAAAGCTTGCTCGCATCAAAGCAATGAGCAAGACGAAGCCTACTTCTGAGGAGAGAGAGCCTCTCGGACTCGGAGCCGGGGGGGGGTGGAGATTTGATATCGTCTATGCCAACTCTCACACGAAAAGCCGCTCATTTGCTTGCAATTAACAGATTCCGACATCACCTCGTCCACTCCCATGTCCAGACAGATCGTTCAAGCTTAAATTGAGGCTACATATCGATTTTTGCAGCCAAGTCCCTTTACTTGACTTGAATTCTTTACTACTTCATCATCGGCCATCATGTCGACATCCTCCCAGATCCAAGCGCAGCGGCAGCATCTCAAAACCACGCCCAAGAAGCTGGGCCTCTTTCAGTCCCTGCTCAAGCCCGGTTGGGATTCAGCGGAAATCATCATCCCCTTCTTGCACAAGTGCCTGGCCGCGCTCCTGGCCGTCCTCCTCTATACAGCCCAGCACAACGACGGCCATGTGCGCGTTCACCTGCTCGTCATGTCCGGCTTGACCCTAGGACTGTGGGGATCCGTCACATGGTTTGTGCACGAGTACCGAGCGGCCCTAGCCAAGGACAAGGAGGGCGGCAATCAAGCACGGGAAGGAGCCGTTCCCCCCTTGTCCAGCGAGCAGAAAAACGAGGTTGCTCCCGCGGCAACCAAGACTAATGAGAGTACGAGTAAGTCGGTGCGGTATACGGATTAAGTGTGACGGCTTCCTTGATTGATGCACGGAGGATGAGAGCTCTGTCCCGTACGGCCAGGGAGGGAGGATGTACACATGAATGTACGTACACACAAATGACCGAATGAATCAAATGAGGTGCTCCGCACAAAGACAAATAAAGGGAAGGGAAAATAAAAAGGAAAAGACAGTGTTCAGCAAACTAGTAACAAAGCACAAATTAAAGTAGATGCTCGTGAAAGTCGCCTTGATTCCACGCTTGTGTATCCATAGGTTCTGTTATTTTCTTAATGGCCCTCTCCCTTCCCCTGCGAAAGTCAATTTATGTGCATTCTCATGTTTTGGTGTTATTGAGCCTACTTCTGCTCCTTGCTCCTCTATATACTCGCCAGACAGTTGGACAAGAATGTAGTTCTAGCCCCGGGATCAGTCTCAAAATGAGTCAAGACGACGGCAATCCGGAAGAGACACTCGTGGGAAGCTTCTGTCACAAGCTCAGCATCCAGGGCGGCATTGGTGGTCCTGAAAGAAAGATAAGGAGCAGGAGGAGAGATGAGTAAGTAGCAGGAATAAGAAAGGTACCAAGAAGTGGAAATGGATGCTAAGCGGGTACTTACTCCATAAGTAGAGTGAGGGGCCCATTCCTATTGCTCACGCCGTTGTTCCTCAAGAACCGGCCCACCTTCGAGACCTCCTTGCGTCGGAGCAGGGCCACGTCCGCCTTTTGTGGTTGCTTCTCCTCGGCGCTTAGGGCGGGAAAGATGTGCTCTGTGCAAGTGGGAGAGGATGAGGGGGCAGCAGCAGGGAGGCGGAAGGCGTGACTCACTATATTATATTACCTAGCTAGAATCAATTTCGAGCGAGCGGCAACGCGAACAATACACAGGCAGGATAGGGAAGCGCTTCAGCAATTGTTATACATTTTACTCGCAAGCAGCAAGAGATCCTCACTTTGCATGCCCTTCATTCTTCCTTCTTCTTACTTACCCTTCTTCGACTGCCGAAAGTGTACCATGCCATCGCTACGCAAGGCCAGCGAGTCGGGCCTCATCAAGCCTGCCTCGTCAACCACGTAAATCTCGCTCACCACCGAGCGCTTTTCCCCCTTGTTGTTTAGCCGTAGTCCTATTTGACCGATGCCTGTCATTTGTATTTCGAGGGAAGAGCAGGGATAGGTTAAGAGACGAGGCCAGCAACTGCCCTCTCACATACACACGCCCCCACAGTCCCCACACGACCACCCAGACACACACACGCACATACACCTACACCGTCTTACAATCTGTCATCTATACTCCCATACCTCTCAATTCGGCATCCTTGTCCCACCTTTTCTCTCCTCTCCTCTCACTTACCCTCATCGAAGATGTCAAGTGATAGCTGTTCTTCCCCCACCGCACAGCCCACGGCGGGACCACTGCCCTTCTCCAATCCCTTGCATTTGAAACCTAATGTAGTGAAAAAGGAAGGTTCGTCCTCTGTATTGATGTCGGCGACCGAGGCAGCGGCTGGCTGGCCAAACAAGGTGGTGGAGCTTAGTAGAAGGAAGAAGAGGACCCGACGGACAGACATGTGGGACCTCATCCCTCTCAGGGAAAGACAAGCCATCGACTGTATGTGCTCTGGAACAGGGCCTATGAATGTTGTATGGCAGGTGAAGGTCGCGTGAGAAGGCGTGGAGAGGGTGAGAGCGGCTGTGACACCAAAGATCAGGGAGCAGTAAGTAAGGGAAGCGAGCAATAGCCAAAGCAGGAGCCGTGGCGTTTTAGGATGGGAGGACCAGACCGGTAGCGAGCAAGGCGCACTGTATATGTGTTTAGAGTGTATGGTAGTAGCCAGACTGTTGGGGGGATGCAAGTGCAGTCCTCGAGAAAAAGGCGGGGACGTATGCAAGAGGGAAGAGGCAAGCCAAGGCGATAAATGCGTAGGACGTCAATCACACGCGCATAAGGCGCACATGTGGAGGGCAGACAACTGTATGTCTTCTCTGCGCATGAGAGGCATTTCGGCGGTGCCATCGAAGCCATACAAGAAGTGCAAGAAGCGGTTGACAGGGGCTTGCTTTGCTTCCCATGTTTCCGGTAGAGAACAAACAGTAAAGGATGCAGAGCGGGAAAAGTATCTTAGAAGGCAAGCATCAAATGGGGCCAAACAACCCAGGAACGGACAATGCAGTAGCCAAGTATTTTGAATCATGGACTCTCGGTTGTAGCATTAGTCAACGTCCCAGCAACAGACAGGGAGAGGCAACGCACCGCTTCGTGAGGAATACAATCCGTTGATGAGCCGCACGCCGTTGAGATTCAAAAAAAGATCCACGGGTTGGCAACGGCGAGAAGAAAAGACGAAGATGATGATGGGACAGCAAAGAAAGCAAGCTAGGAAGAGCAAAATCTAAGGTACAATGTGTGCCTCCACCCAAACAATTTCATTCAGTTTTTGGTGGGTGCACTTGACTTGCCCCACTCTTACAATATTTCTGTGGCCGTTTCAAGGTGCAGAAAAAGAAGCAAAGAAGGCCTGCACGGCTGTAGGTAGAGTGACCTTGACCTCGTCACGCCCCAAGAAGTGACGGGCGGCACTCACAGCTTGCAAGAGCTGAGCGTACCTCTCACAACTGGTGATGGGATCATCCACGGCAGCCGCCTGCCTCATCTCTTCCGAGAAAGCCACCACGTCCAACAACAGCTGCAACTTGATCTTATCCGAATCCGAAAGGGCCCCCACCGGTCCCCCTGCGCCCTCCCCCGTGGCGCCCAGCGGCTTACCTGTGCGTTGCTTCCGCTTCTTGAGCGCGTCTTCCATCTGCTCGACCGAATTCAAAAGCTCTCGAGTAGCCTCCAAATAATGCGACAGGACCGCCTCCAAGACCTTCACCTTCCACCCGGGCGGCTCCAACGCATAAGGAGGGACCTTCCCAGCCACGTCGGGCTCCAAGGCTCGTAGCGGGTCCAAGATCTTGCTGACGTATGGGGAAGCCCGCTCGGGGGCCCGATTGTTGGTCATGCGATAGGTTGCCGTGATGTCCCGCACGGCCTCGAGAACCGTGACACAATGTGCCACCACGTGAACATGGATGGCCTGCCAACCCCGTCGCACCAACCCCTCGAAAGGCTGCAAGGCTTCAGCAAGCCCTTCCCGGACGACAACTTGTATATCAGAGGCGGTGGCTGCTGCTGCTGCTGCTGCTGCTGCTGCTGCTACTCCCCGAGGGGGGGGTGAAGGTCACCTCTACTAACACGTCTTCCTGCCTTCCCACGTCCCATCTCACTGCCAACAACGACAGATCCTCCTCCTCCTCCTTCTCTTCCTCCTCCCTCCTCCCCTCCCTCCCTCCCTCCCTCTTGGAGGCCAAAAGGACGAACTGTCTCACATCGAGGAGGGAGGGATGGCGGAAGGAGCAGACGGGCTCGACCAGCACCTGCTCTTCTTGACCCTGTGAGAGAGAGGGAGAGAGAGAGGGAGGGAGTCAGGCGAGGAAGGGAAGGAGAGAGCAGGGTAATGAGGGAGAGAAGGAGGACAGGGAGAAGGTGACACCACGTACCTCCTGGAAGATCGAGCCACACGCCTCTCTGTAAACCTGCACCTCACCCGTAGAGAGTAAACACGCCATATAGGTAATTGGTCGCCTTCCTTTCCCTCTTCCGCCTCCACCTCCTCCTCTTTCTTCTGCTGCTGCTCTTGCTGCTGCTTTTGTTTCTCCTCCAAGTGGAAAATATTTCAAGGGTTTGACCAGACAGCTCGTAAACGCCACCATATTCACCACTCCGGCTGCTCCTCCCTCCCCACCTTCCTCCCCCACCCCATCCTTCCCTCCCTCAAACACAACCTTCGGTGGACTGCCAGAGCTACCAGATATCCCTTCCCCCCCCTCCCTCCCTCCCTCCTTCTTGAACTCACTCATAGTGAGCTTCTGCCCGCACATAGGGGGGGGAACGGCAGCCACCCCCAGGGCCGTGAGGAGGACATTGTCGCCATCTAGAACTGCTGCTGTTTGTCGGTCGCTGGAGGGGGAGACGCAGTGCTCCCAGGCTATGTCAAGGGAACGCCATTCTACACACAAAGAGGAGGGGGGGTGGGGGGAAGAGGTGGTGGTGGTGGTGGTGGTGCTGCTGCTGCTGTTGCTGGTGGTCGTGGTGATAAAGGTCGAGACGATGTGCAATCGTTCAGGCTTCTCCGCATCAAAGCGAAGAAAAGCCACTTCCGGGTAGGAGGACGAGGAGGACGAGGAAGGGAGGGCAGAAAGAGTGGAGGAGGGGAGAAGACGAACCTCCTGCTTCAAATACCAGTGATAATTACTCCGGTGCCATACCTGCACGCGGCTGGGGCCCCTCCCTCCCTCCCC
>AFGO01002144.1:6700-18522 GCA_004335405.1 Nannochloropsis granulata CCMP529
GCTGGTCAATCCAATTTCGTCGGTGGAGGGGTGCTGGTGATGGTGGGGTTTCAAGACATTTCGATCGTGCTGGTCATATGTCGGGCCGGCTTCGGGCAGCAAGCCGTCGGAGGCGGGGTCCTGATGTTGATTGGCCACCTCGAGGTGCGTCTGTGTTTATTTTTTGTTGGTGATTCTCTTCTCCCATCTTCCTTCCGCCCCTTGTTCTGCCTGGTCTTGTCTATACGCATCACTCACTTACACACCACCACACCACCGGTTTTAGAACCGTGCCTGGGCCGTGGGGAGCGTGTCGAACGCAGGGCAGACATACAGTGTTGGCGGAGGGATCCTACAATTGCACGGAGGAGAGATCATGAATTTCCAGGTCTCCTTGTTGCAGATCGTTGTCGGCGGAAGTTCCTTTGTTGGTGGGGGCGATTTGGCATATATTGGCATGGTACGTGTATATAACAGTGGAGGAAGGAAGATGCGATCAGCAGTGGTGGCGCCAAAAGCAAAATGCGAGTACCCTCCATTCAAAGTATCACTCCCCAAAATCACACGACAGTACTACGGAACGTTTGGGACGACCTTCTCGCAGCACGGGCTCGGCATGCGCTGGTGCCAAAATGCTGGTAAGTGGTGTGGATCAGGAATTGTGTCTGGTCAAAAGAGGTTGTGTTGTGTCTTTGTTGGCTTTCTGAGACATGTTATATATCATAGTCAATATTTAAGACTTTCGTTTGGCATTTAATCTTAAGCAGCTTATTGACATGGAATTCCTTACTTGTTTCTTTCCTGCAAACAGGCACGCTCGAGAACATTTTGATCACCGGCGTTTCCACTGCTGTTGTGCGCTCGCAGTTTATTTTGGGAAGTGAATCCTACTTGGGAAGTAAGTTCCTCTGAGTAAAAGTAACAAAGTAACAGTTATCCCTTTCTCAAGGCCAAATAACTCATTTTCACGTTTTTCTCTTATCCTACCCAACAGCCGGATTTTTTTCTTCGATCAACCAGACTCGCTACTCGTACCAGCTCATCAACGCGGCCTTTGGCGGCCACGAGTACTGGGTCGGGCCGGGTGCTGCTGCGTTCATCAAGGCACGTGACTTTCCTCCCTTGCTTGTTCGGATCACATATTGTTGGCAATGCGTTATGTTATTTGGGACCGACGAAAACTGCTATCCTTTCTTTTCCCATTGCACAATCTGTCACCGACTGACCTGTTCCTTCTCTTTCCACCCCCCAGACCTATTCTTATGCCAAGCGCCTTATCAACTACCGCACAAACCCCTATGCCTGGGTCGTATCTGGAACTTATATCGGCGGGTCCTACAAAGCCACCAACAGGTAAGGTAATTTGAACGTGGGGCGGGATAAGCACCTTTGTGCATGTGCGTGAGTCCGACTGAAGTATGTGTACGCGCGTGTGTGTATATATATAAATATTGGATTGTAGAAATAATAAGAGCGGAGCGACTTACTCTCTAATGCACTGCGCAAAATGTTCATCCCCTCTCCACCCTTTTCTCTTTCTCCGCGACCACAGCACGCCTGCTGTCACGCCTAACCGCGGGGACAACATCTTTGTGAACAGAACAGGCGTCTTCTACGTGACCAAGAACGGCATCGAGCTTCTTCCCGCTGTCAAACCTCCAACAAAACAAGCCGAAAAAGCCCTCCGACGAAATGAGAGTACGCCTCATCTAGACACGCCGGCTGGAGAGCTCCCACACCTTGTCAATGGCCCGATCGGTCCCGGCGGGTCGGGCGGAACAGGCGACGAGTTCATGGCGGCCTCCCTGCCGAATCCCAGCCCAGGTCCGGCGCCGGTGCTTCTTCGGGGCTTGGGAAATTATGACGGAGAGAAGAGCGAGGAGGAGGACGAGCAGCTGGTGAATTCGATTTTGGTGGTCGACAGTGCGATCGTGACCGTCAAGGCCAGCCCACCCGCAGCGGCAGTTTTCAGACGCCTACTTGACGAGCGGCAAGAAAGGCGACGATTACGGCGCCTGGACTTCTCCTCCTCCTCCTCCTCCTCCTCCTCCTCACCCTCATTCTCTTCTTCGTCTTTTGGCCTGCTGGGCATGCTGGCGTCGCCCCAAGACATGATCGAGGCGTTCAAGGGCGCCTACCAGGAGAAGGCCGGGAAGGAGGACGAGGAGGCGAAGGAGTTTTGGCCCGAATACATTTACGCCAAGAGACGTAACACCAAGTGCTTTCTGTGCGGCCTCCAGCCCTTGCCTTCCTCTTCGCACGTCAATCCTAACGACGATCGTAAGTTTTAGGCTTGGGGTGGGTGGTTTAGGGCATCTTATCCGCAGAAATTCTGTTCTATCTTTTTTTTTTGTCTTTTCTTGTTTATTTTATGGCCTTTTTGCTTACGAGAGGTCTAGCTTTTTCTTCTCTCTATTTCTCCCTCTTTCTCTCTCTGCTGTCGGGTGGCCCGTGTTTGAGAAAATATGGCATCCATAACCATTATCTGACTTTCTTCCTCGCCCTTCCGCCCCTCCTCCCTCTCTCCACAGCCATCGACACACGTTGGTGGCTCTCAGTCAATGAGACCTCAAGCCTTCGCCGTCGTGCGTCAGTCGCCACCACAACTGCGGGAAATGCAGCAGCAGCTGCACCAGCAGCATATGGTGACATCCCTTCCTCCCCCCTCTCCTCCATCGCCACGACCACCACCTCGAATGCCTGCTCCTCTTCCGACGTCTGCGCCAACTCGGCCACGCCCAAGGACGCGCTAATGTCGGCAAAGGAGTCTGCTCCCCCTGAAGGCCTCCCCTCTTTGCCCCCCGGCCTCCAAACCATGCAACTTATGGAGGCCCGCGGTCGGCGTCTCTGGGAGGAACGTCGCCTCCTGCAGGCGCAGCGGCGGCAGCAGCAGCAGCAGCAGCATGGTGCGCAACTGGAAGAAGAAGAGGAAGATGATGACGATTGGCTGGGCGGGAGCAGCAACCCAGTAAAGCTTCCGGACGCGAATCTTTTTTGGAAGAAGCTGACGGTGCACTGTCCCGGGAGACAGGAGGATGACGGGAGGGAAGGAAGTCCCGGCAAAGGGTGTGGGCTGACGGACAAGGGCGTGAAAAAGGTGTTGAAACGGTACATTGACTCAATGGGCTTTGTCCCTGGCGCGGACCCGACCTACAAGCTGTCTGTCGCCTACGGAGAGGTTCCCGCCGCCGTGCACGAGGCAGTGGATGAGGAATTCTTGGCTTTCCTCCTCCCGCGGAGGCTAAGCGAGGCCTGTCCCTACGCAGCGACGTTTAAAATCTTTGTATTGACGCGGGATGACGAGACTCACGCGGCCTTACTTGGGGCTTTCGGGGAGCTGACCAGGAATGCCGCGGCGCTCACAGATGTGCTGGCTACGAAGGACGCTCCCCTGTGTCCGGCCTCGGCGAAGATGGAGGATGAGGGTGTTTTGTATCTCCCAAGTATTGACACCAGGGATGGGATTAGGTTTTACCAGCAGTGGCATATTTTGGGGGGGCGGGACGAGGAGGAAGAGGCTGAGCGCCGAAAGATGATGTGGTGGGTTGGAGGTGGGGAGGGTGAGGTGGGGGAGGAGAGTGGGCCGGAGGGGAAGAGGGAGATACAGTGGGCCAGCGTGTCTTTGTTATCGCCTGTGAGCGTGGGACTTGTTAGCGTGGTGCGCGGGGGGGAGACGTATTCAATTGCGCTTCAAGGTTTTGACCCTCGTTTGGATGAGGTGGTGGTGGAGATCGTGCGGGGGCTGGCGTCGGGAGGGCAGACAGTTGCCACCAGCAGCAGCAGCAGCAGCAGCAGCAGAGGGAGCACTCCGACCTCAGGTAGTGATGGTGATGAAAATGAAGGAGTGTATTGGACAATGGATTGGACGGTTGAGGGGAGGAAGGAGGAGGCAGAGCATGGGTCCTCTCTCTTCTTTTTGTATGCTCACTACAAAGGCCTGCCGGGTTACTTCGCTTTTTCGACGCCTTTTAGGATGGAGTAGTAACTTGTATGTATCGATATCATGTGTGATTCAGTGGGAAAAAGAAAATACAATTGAATTGTTTTGTGTATCTTATATGTCATTATCAAAGCGTTCCCAAGTGGGTAAGTGACATGACATTAGCACTTTAGAGAAGTAGGAGGGAAATCCTCCCAAAATGCTGATACTAAAGAATATAAAAAGGGTGAAGAAGCGATGTCATTCTATGCTGCTTCTTAATAGTGTTTCCTTCCCACCCTGACGTTATTGTGTCAGATTTATTGAGCGTGCCTTATCCTCTTTCCTGCCCCTACTGCCTTTTGCTAAATACATTTCTGGCCGTGTGAAATCCCCTTGTTCACTTGGTTATCCACCGTCTTCAGCAAAGATTGCTTCTTCGCATCCCCCCACCCCCATCTCACCATATAGTTTCAAGTCTATGAGACAAATTATGGCGTAAATGATCCCTTCCTCATCACAGCCCTTCTCGTACTTACGAGAACTGTAAGAGATGGAGCTGTGATTTGAGGTCCGCGACGAATGGGTCTCGGCCGCCCTTTGTGTTCATGTCCGCTAGTAGTTCTGCGAGGGAGTAAAAGCATACCCTCATTTTGGGGGAAATCTCTTTGCCAATTTCTGTCGTAACGTCCTGTGTGGCATTTTTGGGATGTGTAAAAGACACATTCAAAGGCATGTACTGCGGTGGGTTATGAGGAAGAGATGGGCATGAGGAGGGTGGGACCTAATTAACACGACAAACGCAATAACGAGGCTCCCAAGACTTATGACCATCGAGCTCTTCCTTTCTCTATTTTGATTTGATGCACTTGCTCATTTTATACGTGCCGCACTCACGCCGCTGACCCCGATTCCAACTTGTCGAGCCAAGTCCCGACCACATGAAAGAGGCAGAGCGCGGCGATTTGTCGAAGGGGGGGGTCGGGGGGCAGGCGGTGCCGGTGGGGAGGAGGCAGGAGGTCATCAGCAGGGAGTCAACGAACTTTAGGGAAAAGCTTTTGACCCCTGAGGAAAGCCACCAGAGGGGCGTGCTAGGGACGGCGTTGTGTTTGTTGTCGCTCACTCAGGCGAGCATCAAAACCTCTGTGTTATATAAGTACAAAAGATGGCACGTAAAAGAGTCAACGAAGGCGATGCCGCAGCCATAGTTTGCTCGTAGACCCCACCATTCTTGCTTGTCTCCCTTGCCTAAGTCTTGTGCGCGGCACCACACTCAATACCACTCTCATTACCCACCCACCCGTACAGGTTTGTCACGTCGCCCTCTTTGTTAAATTGTCCCGGCGTCTGTGGCTGGCTTCGTGGTGGTGGGTGGCTGCTTTTTGCGGTTCGTTGCCCGAAGCACCATCATCGAGCAGGCCTTTCGCTCTTTGGTCTTGCCCTTTGCCACGCCACGGGCACCCACACGGCCGCCACCTGTGTGGTCTAGCATATGGAAAGAGGGGGTTTCAAACTGAAGCTGTCGCGGGTTTGCTTTCTTGTATGCTTGGAAACCGACCTGAAGCACTCATTCGCCTCCTTCCTCTTACACACCAACATTCACTGCACTGCTGCATGCCTTGCTCCTGCTCCTGCTCCTGCCGCTTTCCGCCACCATCACCCACGACCACCAAAAGGAACCACGCCTAGCGTCTGCCGCGACAGCGACGACGACGACCACCAAGCAAGCAAGGCCTTCCTCTTCTTGCCTGCTTGCTGTCCACATTATAACGCTGCTTCTCATCGCTGTATTTCCCCTACACCAATTACTCGCTACCCAGGCACGTTCGAAAGCGACGACGGACGACAGCATGCGTTTGATGAAGGCTGGAGTCATGGCGTGGAGAGCGGGCGTGCAATCCAATCCGGGTAAGGTGGCTTCGGAGGAGGGCTTGTTAGTGGGGGTGGGGAGGGACGTTCGGAGCACGCGACAGCAAACTGCCCGCGGCATGTTGATCCGTTCCCATGTTTGAGTTTCGATCTTTGTTGTGCGGGCAAGGGACCGTGCCAAGGTATTCACGCATAAGCACATCCATACACGCCAACAGGGAATGGACGCGCGCTGCGGGGGGCGTTCTCCTCGACAGCCCATACGGGGACGGGCACGGGCAGTGAAGGGGGCTCGGATAAAACATTTGACATGGTTAAAGTGTCGGTAGCTGTCTTTGGCTTGATGGCCGCGGTTTCCGGCTCTATCGCTGTGGCCGTCCATCATCTCGACCAGAACATGGCAGCGACGGAGACCAAGCGCATCGAGGACAAGGCAGCGACGGAGATTAAGCGCATCGAGGACAAGGCGGCGACGGACATCGCGCGCGTCGAGGGCGAGCGAAGGTTGTCGGAGGAGCGTTTGAGGGCGGAGGTGGAGAGGTACAAGTATGACCTGCGACTGACGCAAACCCAGGACTTCAAACCGTACCAGGCCGCCATTTTGGAGAACAAAATAAAGAGGGGAGGAGCCGGCGGACCGCAGGACTAGCTTTGGGGAGCTTGCGTAGATGTATACAGATATGTAAAAGGCACATTCAAAGACATGTACAGCGGTGGGTTATGAGGAACAGATGGGCATGAGGGGGTGGGGCCTAATTAACACGACAAACGCAATAACGAGGCTTCCAAAGACTTATGACCATCGAGCTCTTCCTTTCTCTATTTTGATTTGATGCACTTGCTCATTTTATATGTGCCGCACTCACGCCGCCGACCCCGACTATGCTTACATGACACTCCACAAAGAGTAGTGTATTGGATCCGAGATTGGTGCCAAGCACTGAAAAAGTGTGGTGGCGTTGTGCCCATGGGCACGAGTGGCACGCGACTACCACTATTCTCGCGACACGCCCACTGGCACACGAAGCTTCTTTCCCGATTACCGTTTTTCGATTACCGTTTCAAAAGTAGTGGTGAAATTAAACAAGCTTGTCGAAGGTGTAAGACCATTACGGGCCGGTCGATGCAGGAGTGGCATTCGACTAAGAATGGAGATCTTCTTCCCAGTGACTTCTCGTGACCAAGGGCGGGCTAGTTTTGGTGCCCATAATGTGATAAAGCTATGTGTCACCATGCCGGTGGCAAACCCGCATTATGGCGACCAAACATTAGAAAAAAAAACGAACAAATTAAAAAAACCTTCGTGTATACTCCGTACGTATTTACTCCAAAGAAATTGTTTGGTGGATATGTACATCTAGACTCAATACATTTGTAGAAGAATGTGATCATCTTCATGAATGGCCGGCAGTGATAAGTAACCGTGCCGATGGAAGGGTTTGTGGATGTCCTTGGTGTAGTTGTAAGGAAAATGTCGTATGTCCTTGTCAATCGCCTCAGGCAAGGGAACCTACCTTGGCACTCGAATGGTCCTGTTCTTCCCACCCACGTCACCGTATATTGTAATAAAAAGATTTGGGTGAAGGTGTGCTCTCGGTCACACACTGTTAGGGTTACACTCATATTAGCAACAGGACTGCTGGAGACATGACGGGACATTCCAAATACAAATCCAATAAAGGTTAGGGTTACGGTTAGTGAGAGGCGCGACTCGAGAAGATTTTTCCTATTCATGCACGAATCGCACGACAATCGTACCATTGAATGCTATGATAATGTACTGGCGGAATGGCGTAAGCTCATCTCGCTACACTATGGGCATATTGACGAATGGATAACAGTTTCTCGTGGAAATTGATGGCAACCAACACTTCCACACAGCGCTTTTTACAACAAGGGCGAGGCTGGTCTTCTGCGGGACCAGATTTGCAGAGATCTCGCCCAAAATCGCGTCTTCTTTTTGTTAGGGTCAGAGTTCAAATGAAAACGCGAAGCGCTTAAGTCCTCATGTAGGTGATAGCATTACAAACGCGGGGAAGCGCGAAGCGCGTTAAGTTGTTAGGCACGAAGGCACAGATTTTTAACATATACCGTACGTAATATCGCGATGAGAATAAACAAATGTATGGTTATGATTTTCTTATTCTTCTTGTCATTTTTAGTCTTTTAACCTAATATGGCAATATCATATACTATCACAATACCATACGTAATATGCTGCCCGCATCGCGTCAGGAGGGCTAGCCAGTATCAGGCCTCTGACGAAAACGCGGGGAAAAAATCGCCAGCATGTCCCGACCTCAAAAATTGCAAGCATGAACCTCGAGCAGGGTTTTTTTAACAACTAATTTGGGGAGCCTGGATGGCGGGGGAGGAGTGCGCGAGCATTCCCCGGTGCAGTAGGCTTGAGTGCTTTAGAGGGAACGTTGGATGGTTGGATGAGGCCCCGGTAGCGATACAGGCTCGGCTTTTGCGCACTCTACTGCGGTCCGTGAAGGAGCTGCCAGAGATCTTATGGGATGCTGCCTTTGAGCCTTGTTTTCTTGATGTGCGAGCACCGTATTTGAGGAGTCTCGATGTATGCTTTGAAGACGACGATAGTGTCTTCTCATGGAATGTGCTGGCGGCGGCACCGGCATTTGAGGAGATCCAGATTGCGCCTTTCTATGATATGAACCTCAATGCAGCAACCTGGCGTCTGGTAATTGTAGCTTTACGGCAGGGCGCGTTGCAGAAACTTAAGGTGCTTGAAATTTACGACTGCCTTGTGGGCAATAGGGATCTCAGGGACTTCATCGATATCTTGGAATGGTCTGGTTGTGTGCAGCGATTGGTGATGTTTTCATCTTGCGGGGTTGGCACGGAGGGAATACACTGCCTGGCAGATCTTCTTTCTTGAAACGCTTTTCCAGCATTGAAACGTTTGTGATCATGTGTCTCTCCGAGAGTAATCTTGTAAGTGACCGATGCGCCATGGCCTTGGCACAAGAGTTTAACGCGCATGGCTTGCCTACCCTGGGGTATTCTCACATGAAGAGGGTGCAGGGCTAGCAGCCGTAGGAATCAGCTCAATTACAGAGGCGCTCACCAAAGGGTGTCCCTGAAATGTATATATTTGCCTTGATAAGCGTCAGCCCGAAGAAGGACATGGAATCTGAAGCTAAGAAGGCGCGTTGGAGAGGGCGACACGAGGAGCGCGTAGTGCATATAGCAGCATTGGTCAGACAGAAAAATGATAAATTGTCACGATCGGGCGATAATGGCTGCCTGCGAGCCGCCGAAGTCTCGCATGCGCTGTTTGATTTCTATGGAGGGCCTCTGATAGGGGCGTTTATTCGCTATGAGGAGGGCCGCCTTGCTACGGAGGCAGATTAAGCTCGGTGAAGTGGTCCTTTACGAACAGGATAGAGCCATTCCAGCACTTTACCAAGCCATTGCCCAAGGTTCCTGCCGACAGGTTGAGGAGATTATTTTGGTGGGGAAAAAGTCGTTATAGAAGAAGGATAGAATATCCTGGCAAGGGCTCTCGAAGTGGATGGGGCACTGGCGAGGCTGAGGACTTTGAATGTTAATCTTGTTTTGTCGCCTGGTGGCCTGTCCAAGCTGGCCGTAGCGCTGGCAGGCAGTGCCGCTCCCTTGCTCAAGAAATTTCATTTTAACGCGACTGAGTGAAACGAAGATGATTTAGCTTCCGTCGCAGACATGCCCTCATCCCCGGCTGCAAGGAGCTTCAAGAGTTGCAAGCACTTGATAATGATGACTGGTTTGATGACGCCACTCAAGAGACGAAGGGTCAGTTGTTACGTGTCCTGCTACCGTTTACACAAATGCTTCCGATGTTCACGTGGGCAAATGCCTTCGAGACGTGCTTTTTTGCGGCACCTGCACCGTGTTTGACGTATTTTGAAGTGTGGGTCGGAGAGGAGAAAGGAATCTCCACTTGGGATGTGCTCAAGGCTGCACCGGCGCTTGTGAGGATTGACACAGCTTGTGCTAGTCCGACATCTATCGATTCGGCAGCCTTGCAGTCTATCACTGCAGCTTTACGGAATGGTGGCTTGCAAAACCTTGAGAAGTGGAGATGGCGAACTTTGATATGAGCGGTGGGGATGTGAGGGATTTTTTAATTGCATTGGTCGGTTCTGGCTGTGCGAAGCGATTGACATACTTGCAGTTTATTGATTGTGGATTCTCGAATAGCTTTGGAACTTTTCAAGCCTGGACCCAAGCAGGCTCGGTGAAGCCCAATACGTGCAGTTGAGGGAAGCAACCAACGAGTGACAGGAGACATCGACGGAAGTTCGCCTTGGATCCCTTTTGAGTTGGTAGAAACTGTTGCAACGGAGGACATAAAAGGTGGATCACAGTATTGAAAAAGCGTGATGTAAAGGCAAACAAGGCGCCAGCACTTTACCAACCCCACATAACAAATCGTCTTTTCTGTTGCTGCGTTTGTTTTTTTCTTTGCCACCTTAATCTTCTTCTTCGTCTTTCTTAGACCATCGTCTTATTATTTCTTCTTACGCAACCTCCGGAGATGAAAAGCGGTTGCTTCTCCCCTCCTCCCTACATTCACACATGCACTTTCGAAATCTCCCTTTCCTCCTACCTAGCAAAATTATTTATAACCCTCCCATCTTTCCCTCCCTCGTTTCCTTTCTATAACCCAGCATCATCCCCAAAAGTTTTGGTGGCCCAAGAGAGTATGGACTCGAGGGAGCGCCCCCCGCCCCTGCCTGATGTAGAGGTGAGCGGCCGCGAGCTCTCTTCGGGCGATTGCATCAGCTGTCGTTCTTCTTCTAGCTCCTCCATGTCGTTGACCGATTGGACTGAAAGGAGGGAAGGAGGGAGGGAGGTAGGTAGGTAGGTAGGTAGGTGTACATCAAGAAGGGATAGATAGATGGACAGAGCGAGGGGGGGAGTGACTTACCGAGGCCATGCCCGTACATAGTGTGGCAGATGTCTGAGATCACTTGGTATAAAATCTATTGCGTGGGTGGGGTTAAACAATGGGGGGGGCCGGATGTTGATATTTTTAGCCGCGTATTAAAATGTATTAGCCAGGTATATGTCCGCCGCATGTTTAAACATATTGATCACGCGTTAAAAAATAAATTGGCTGCGTGTCCTTTCTCCCTCCTTTCTACTCTCCTCCCCTCCTTCCCCCCCTCCCCTCTATCCCTCCCTGCTCACCTTCTTCTGGGCGATTCTGAACTGGAGGATTTCCCGCATGCATCGATTCATGTTCCCACCCATGTAAGAGATGACGGGCTCGCGGCGTTCTGAGGGAGAAAGGGAGGGAGGGAGGGAGGAAGAGGGTTAGTAACCTTGTTTCCGGGCTTGCGGCTTTCTAACGGAAGGCAGAAAGAGAGAGAGGGAGGGAGGGAGGGAGGGAAGGAAGGAGGGAGGGGAGGACGGACCCATGAGCTCCGCCTCTCTGTACGGGTTGTACTCCTTGACCACGCTCTCGTCTGTCGTGACGGTCTCCATCAGCTCGTCCCGTGATTCATCCGATTCCGGAAGGGGTCGGAAGAGGACCTGAAGGAAGGATGGATGGATGGATGGATGGAGGGAGGGAAAAAGGGAGCGCGGGGTGGATGAGTGCACTTGTAGTTGTTGTTGGTGGTCTCCATCAGCAGGGAGGGGTCAGAAGAGGACCTGAGGGAGGAAGGGAGGAGGAAGGGAGGGAGGAAGGAAAGAAGGAAGGGAGGGAGGGAGGGAGGGAGGGACGTACCGTACGGCTGTCCTCGTCGTGGCCCACATAAAGTGACTCGCCCGTCAGAAGCTTCCAGTCCTCTGTAAGGGTGGTTGGGAGGCGCCGAAAGAGGGTGGTGGCGATGCCCTGCAAGGGAGGGAGGTAGAGAGAGAGGTAGAGAGAGAGAGGAGAGATAAGCAAACAGTCAGAGTAGGGATCATAACCAACCTTCCCTCCCTCCCTCCCTCCCTCCCTCCCTCCTTCGTTACCAAGGCGTGCATTATGGCCCGTCGCTCGAAGGTGGAGATCCGGAAGTCGGTCGAGTAGGATTGCAGGCCCTGATGGAGGGAGGGAGGGAGG
>AFGO01000244.1:0-10665 GCA_004335405.1 Nannochloropsis granulata CCMP529
GATAGATAGACATTTAGAGAGGAATTATCAGAGACTCTAGATATATAATTCAATCTTTCCTACCTATATGAGGGGCATTCACGTACCTTGCTGAAGTAGACTCGGTAACCCTTAGTCACCTTAGCCAGCTGCTCCTGCGTGCCCGTCAAATACAAGATACGCGGGTGAAAGTCTAGGGGGTGCCGGAGGAGCGGGAGAGAGTTTTGGTCAATGTGCTCATGACTACCTACAGCCAGCACTACAGCCAGCACTTTCCAAGGCCATAGGAAAGTAAGATTGTGATGCTCTCCATTCGCAGTCACTCTACATCCCTCCTCTTCCCTCTCCCATAACCCGTCCCCTCACCCTGCTGCTTTTTCACCATCCAAGACAACGCACCTTGAGCGTAGTGCCGGAGCTGGCCCACGTTGTCACGGTCGGGATCAACGGAGATGAAGACAGGGCGCACCATGGGCAGGCTCTGCTCCTTGTCGAGCAGGTCCAAGATCCTGCCCACCTTGACCAGCTCGGAGGGGCAGATGTCGGGGCAGTGCGTGAAGCCGAAGTACAGCAACAAAAACTCGCCGCGGAAATCTGCGTCAGTCACAGGTTTGCCGGTGAAGTCCACCAGCGTCCAAGGCCCGCCAAGTGCTGGCTTTCCGTAACTCGTCACCTTTCCTAAGGCTGTGTAGTTTGTGGAGGAGTGGAGAGGAGGGAGGGGGGGGAGGAGAAAGCGGAGGAAGTGCGGTGAAACGCCGTGTGCGAAAGGGAGCGCAATAAGTGATAGAAAAAGGAATCTCCACGCATGACTCTTTCCAAGAAAAAGAAAGCGATGATACACACACGACACACGACTAGGATACCTTGTTGCTGCTTTTTCTCCTTCTCGCCTTGATAATAATACGCGAGGCCGGCGCCCGTCACCGCCATGAGGCCCAGGCTCGCCCACGTTACAGGCTTGAGAGTGGGGTTTGAGGGAGATTTAAATATGAACGGAATGGTGAGTTGATCGCAGTGGTCTACCTCGTGAATTTTCAACCTGTTACAGTGTGGTGACGATGAAAATAGAGGAGGGGAAGCGGCAGAAGCACAAACTGGCATATTCTCGCTTCTCATCTGGGGCGGAGGGGGGCTTGTCGCTATCTTTTCCCCACCAAAAAAAGCCTCTTCACTAAAAGCGGGCACTAGAGGGGTTGGTTCACCAGGCAATATGCCACTCTCTGTCGCCCCAACATCTCTTGTCTATCTGGAACCCTTGCTATGCATCCCGGCGTGAGGTGGGGTGGGAAACTACATCGATGACCACGCGGCTTTCCACAACCTCCACACCCAAATTTACCATTTTATCATTCTTGCTGCTACCGGGTGGCAGTCCTCCACCGCTTGCTGAAGGTGATGTTGCCGTTTTAATGGCGGCGTCTGGGGGTGCCTTCACAGTAGTCATGGGGCGGCGTGAGAGGGGTGTGCGTGTTGCTCCTCTAAGGAGTGGGAGCGAGGGGAAGATCCGGCCATGGAATAGGGCCGCCTTGAGCGCGCACTTCATGGCTGCCTGTGAATGGGGTGAATAGGGTGCTTGAGGTAGACGCTGGCAAGCAAGGAGGAGGGAGGAGAGGAGGTCGAGTCAGTCAGCAGCTACGCGACTAGACAAGACGGTTGCCAGAGCCGTACAAGCCCCGAGATAGTTCAAATGCACAAGAGACCTGAGTGCCCTGGCCGTGGAGGTGTGATGCTCTGCACGGTAAAGTGTCGGACTGCTCCGGCAAAAGCGCGTCATCAGATCTCTGAGCCAAACAGGCTACGCCAAAGCCAAAGAGCGTGACGCGTCATGACAGCTAGCTAGCGCTACGCGCCGGTGCTGCGGGAAAAGTAGCAGAGGCAAAATGTTTGCCTGCTTGCCCGATTACCGAAAGTCGAGACGTCAAAGGCTAATTGTTGCGCTGTCGGTGCTCATATATGGACTTGGTAAGTGCTCACAAGGGGAAACTCGAAGCCCGGCCGCGAAGTTGCTTCGTCGCGTTGCGTTGGTGTTCTACGCCCGAGCATAGGGGCCGTTGTTTCCATGACGCGTTTGCCTTGTGCCAAGCGGCGTCGCCCGAACGTGTTTAAAAAGGATTGAGTCCATGAACAGGCCTCAGGGGTGCTCGGGTACAGCCCTTGCTTGCTTCCCTCGTCTAAACCACACATGTTTCGGGCTCAACACACACATACGTACCCCAGGCTCTCAGATGTGTGGGAAATATTGTGGGGGCAACCTGTACTTTCTCTACACACACACAACCAGTCCTCATACTACTCTCTTACTCATTCTCTACACAGACACAGCAATGCTATTACCCATCCTCACCTGGCTGCTGAGGATGCCGGCGTCCGACGCCTTCCTCCACCATGCCCCGGCATCAGCCCTGACCTGCTCCTCAGCAGCCCGATTTGGTTCTTACAGCAATGAAGCTCCGCAAATTACCTGCTTCGCGTGCCCTATAACTTCTTCTTCCTCCTCGCCGCAGTCTTCCATCTTCTCTACCACATATTTGTCGTCGTTGCTGCCTTTGGATCCGACGGCGCCAGCACTGTATACAGGTATGTCCCAGCATTGGAGGAGGGGTCGGGATGGCCATCCTTGCAGGTACATGGTTGTTGTTTGTACCCACTTGAGAAGTCTCTGTCCCGATCCGTGGCTCATGATGGGTGTGAACCTTCCTCCACCTGCACCCATGCACCTGGTCTCCCTCCCTCCGCCGCACCCTCTCTCCCTTTTTGCAAGCACAGAGTGTTCACCGGACTTTCAATATTTCATCTGCCCGTCCTCATTCCGATCGGTATTTCCATTTCTTCGATCTTAGGCCGCTGGGAAGTAAAGATAAGCAACGAGCTGAGCACTGATTTAGGCTGCTTCGTGACGGTGGAGATTGACGAAAATGGCAGCTTCCGCGCGATAGGGCACCGCAAAAACGATAAGGGCTTTATGTCTTCGACCGTTAAAGTATCACGAAGTGGATCCTTCTCTTTGCGAGGGATTGCCTCTTCATTTTCCCCTCCTGAAGCGGCCACGACGACAGCAAGCACTGCCACCACCATCACGACCCGTGAGCAGACAAGCCGAACGTCATCCGGCGACTCTGGTAAGCAACTCTCGGAGAGCGACCGGGTCGTCGGTATCTTGACCTTCGAGGCGGACCAGGCGGAGGAAATAAGTTCATCCTTGGGGGGGTTAGGGTTGCCGCAATCCTTCCTGAACCGCCCACTGGCCGTGCGGGACCTAGGTGGGAAGCAGAGGGAGGTACTCGTCACCTTTGTGAGCATGGACACAATCATCCTCCTCTTTGTGGAGCGAAGCAAGTTTTATGTCCTGACACGTTCCACCGCATCGTCTAATTCTGCGGATGTCCAAGCGCCCACGCCCCTGAACGCCGTCCTCGTGACGCAGATTTTTTCCATGGTTGCCACGGCGGTCGCGGAGGCCCTCCGCTCCGATTTTGATGCATTTTATCAAGTAGATAGATAGACATTTAGAGAGGAATTATCAGAGACTGTGTGCCAAAAAATATAAATGCAGAAATATAAGTAGTCACACAGAGGTGGGTGGAGTAGCAGATGACACAGAACAGCGCCCCCTCCCCCTCTCTCTTTCTCGGACGGTGCAAGAGTGAAACAGCAGTTCGCCGCCTTGCCGTTCACTTACTACTGAGAGAGTGGAGAAAGAAAACACTTGCATTCACGTCAATCTCCCACCCCCAATTTTATCTGTAAATCTAGTTGCAGATTAGCGAAAAATAGGATCGATTGAAAAATAAATATGTGTGTGTCATTAACAATTTTGTGTCTGGACCTCTGTCGAGATGTGGCTGTCTCCTCGTCTTTTTTTGACAAGGTAAGTCAGTCTGTGTGTATGTCAGTCCATCACTATACAGGTGGGGGGATCGGATGCCTGTGTAAGCGAGGCACCCGCAAAACAAAAAACAAAAAACTGAGTCGGAAATCAAGCATGAGCAGCAACTCAAAAGAAAACGATTCCCAAAGAATCTCTCTCTGCTTTGCTCTTTTGTTCTCTACCTGCACAACTATTAATATGTGTGGTGTTCGCAAGCCATTTGATGGTACCCCTCCCCTCTAGGGCGCTGTCAAGCTACCGTCTTTGGTTAAGAGAGGCTTATATAAAGCCGGGCGTCGGTCTCGAAACATGCCCCACGACGCGCGGGCTTGTCGGATCTTGGAAAGGTCGAAGGCCGCTACCAACACGGTTTCGGAGTGGTCATTTGCGTCGGCGAGGATGGCTCCTGTCTCATCGGTGATGAAGGAAGTCCCGTAGAAGGTGATGGAGGAGTCGCGCACGCAGGCGCTGCCAGGGTCTTGAGAGGACGGCGTTTCGACGCCCACGCGATTGGAGGCAATTACTGGCGTCATATTGGCGCCAGCATGGCCTTGCATGACCCGCCGCCAGTGTGCCCGCGAGTCAATCGCACCGTCCTGGGGCTCGGAGCCGATGGCCGTGGGAAATAAAAGCAGCTCTGCGCCTTGCAACGCCAAGCACCGGGCGGTCTCGGGAAACCATTGGTCCCAGCAAATACCCACGCCAAGGCTTGCGTAGCGCGTCTTCCAGACCCGAAAGCCGCTGTCGCCCGGCGTAAAATAAAACTTTTCAAAGTAGCCGGGCGAGTCAGGGATATGCGACTTGCGATACACACCCAGGAGAGTCCCGTCCGCGTCCACCATGGCCACGCTGTTGTAGTAGGCGTTGCCCGCCCGCTCGTAGAAGCTCACGGGTAGCACTACCTGCAGCTCCGCAGCCAATGTTTGGAAGTGCTTCACTACCACGGATTCCTCCACTGGCTCGGCCCAGGCTAAGAACCCACTAGTCATTTCCTGGCAAAAGTAGGGGCCTGCAAACAGCTCTTGCAGCAAGATGATCTTATGATTTCGGGAAAGGGGGAAGAAGAAGGTAAAAAAGAAAGCTTACATTAATTTCATTTTATTTTTAAAATTTTGGAAGAATACCTCCCATCCACCACAATTGTACGCACACATGTACCTGTGCGCCCTGCCGCGCGGCCTCCCTCACCAAAGCCTCGCCTTTGGTTAGGTTTTCCACCAGCTTCCGAGACGCCGCAAATTGAGTTGCAGCTACCTTCACCGTCGTCGTCGATTTATTCGTGGTAGCCATGGCATCACGTGCTATTCTCGCGGCAAACTACACCTAGAGGATGAGTTGTGGTGGGATGTCTAGTTGAGACTGGGATATGGATTAAAATGGGGAAGCGATGCAGCAGGCAGCTCGTCGTTGGCAGGCGTTCCAATATATTGTACGGTACAGGCTCTTCATCGCCATTAGCCACGGTGGTGGCTCCATTCGTACACTCTGAAACTATGAAAGCTCCTTCTTGTGTCCGACAGAGTCTGTGCATAACATTATTGCGCGAAGGTCTAGGCTTGAGGCCAGAGGAGGGAGGGAGGGAGGGAAGGAGGAAGAAGGAAGGATTGATGGAGGAGCGGCGGTGAGTCTTGTGAAATAGTTTCGGGGGGTGCTGTAGCTATAATTGGGGAATGAGCGAGAGCTTAGTCTGTTGAGCACACACACTGTCCATATGTGCAGACACGATTCTTCAGCGAGGGGTGTGTGTGTGTTGTGGATGCCTGCGGTTCTCAACACTTATCCACAAACACACACCAAACAATTCCCAATGCCGACAGGAGCCAAGCAAGCATCCCAGCATATTTAAGGGGGAGGATATGGAGGAGACAAGCGAGATGATGCAACAGGTGTGTGGTTGATGGCATGTGTGCACAAAGAAAGCGAGGAGAAAGCGAAGAAGAACCGGCCGCGGCCTGTCCGCGCGCTTATTACAACCCACTCCTTTCCCGCACAAGCAGACACAGCCAGTGGCGGCAGCAGCGCCCGAAACGAGCGAGACCGTAGCGGCATCCATGGATACGAGCGGTGTCGGTAGTAATGCGCAGCAGGATACACCCTCCCCTGCCCTTGACGCAGACGGTGGTGGCATGCAGGGAGCGGGGGAGGATGACAAGAAAAAGACGGCAGAGCAGGCTGCAGTGGCCGCAGCAGCCGCGCAAGAAGAGCAAGACAAGGTAAATATGCAGTCCTTGCCCATCCGTGCCTACTTGGATCAGACGGTGGTCCCCATCCTTTTAGACGGCATGTCGCAACTGGTCCAGGAGCGGCCTGGCAACCCGATCGAGTGGTTGGCCGCCTACCTCATCAAAAACAATCCCCAAAAGTCCGAGTAGAAGGAATGGGAAACGATAGGGCAAATGAGTAACACGCGGTATGTCTGCGTGAAGACACGCCGGAGGATGTGTGCATGGATGGGCAATGGAAGAAGAAAAGATAAGATAGGCCGGACACAAAAGTATTGTAAGGTCTACTTGTTTTTTATTTTATTTTCTTCTAAATTAATTTTGCTACAATTATTCAAATGTTTCGTGTTACTAGCAGAAGTATATGTACAGGGTGCATAAATTGGACGGGCTCACTTCAGTAAAAAGACAAGTACTCGTATTAGGGCGGTTCTCGATGACTGGGAGACAAGTCGGAATACCCCCGTGTAAAACAAAAATGGGGGCAAGATAGACGCACACAATCGTTTTTACCCAGATTTATGTCCCCTCCCTACTTTTTACCACCTTCCAAAGCATTCTTGACGAGCTTGGCCCCCGTGACCATGAAGAGCGTTTGCCATATTCCTGTACGTGTGAATACAGGGAGGATGGGGAGGGGATGAAAAGAGATGAGCCTTATGACACGTCCTCCCGAGTCGTCTCATTAACACTATTCCTAAACTACCCTACCTAGGAACACCCTGGGGATAACCCCCTTGAAGAGCCCGCCCATGCCTTCTTGCGTCACGATGGCCTGCATCACCTTCCCCATGGACCGCGAGGCCTCGCCCGCGCTGGCAGAAGCCTGCATCTCGATCCGTGCCACTTCCTGTAAAAACAGGAAAAGCAACGGGAAAAGAAAAGGGGGGGAAGGCCATTTGACTTATGTACAACGGAATATTATATTATATTATTATATATTATATTATATATTATATATTATAAAAGAAATTATACATGCAACAAGATCAAAAAAAGGCAAGCACACACACACGAAAGGAGGGCGCGAGAACTTACAAATGGATGGTTCCAACAAGATAGTGCTCCTCCAATGATGCCTGCCCACGCCTCCTGTGCCACGGTTAGCTTGGCCGTCTTGTCCCCGTCGTGCAAGAGGATCTTGAACTGCTCCCGCACGGCCTCGGTAAACCCTTGCCGCGAGGCCCAGTTGGTAGCTTGACGGAAGGCGATCGCTGTACCGCCCGGATAAAAACCCTTGATGCCCTTGCTCTGCCACACCTCGTTCGCCTTGGAAAAGACCCCCACGTGTTGCTTCCCACCCGTCACGGCCGCCGTTACCAGGAAAGTGCACGGTCCCATGACCACCACTTGGCAAACACCGCCGCCTGCGCCAGCCACGAACCTGTCACGTGAGGTGAAAATATAGAGAAGTGTGACTGCACAGTCGGCGTATGGCACATACTGCAGGCCCAGCCTCACCGGCGCATGAGTGAGCACAAGTATATGCTCTGATTTCTTTCAAAATACACAAGAGCCATGCCTCTAACTTACCCCGTCGTCGTTTGAGAGACGCCGGATGCCAGCAAGGAATTAGCTATAGCCTCCTTGGAAAAAAGCAGAATAGCCCCCTTGCTTGCCGATTCTACCATCTTCGCACTCGTCCCCCGCCAAAAGGCACTGAGGCCTCCTTCCTTGTAGACGTTTTTGAAAGCCTCTACCGTGGTCTCGGTCCGAAAGCGCCCCATTCGAGTCTTCCACACCTCTAGAGGCATTCCAAGCGTGGCCGCTTCCACACATTGCAAGACTGCACCATTGAACAGGTCCTGCGGGCTCGCGTTTTTGCCTAAAGGCGCCATGTTTTCCTGTTCACCTTACCCAGGCCTCCACTAGTCCGGGCTTCGGCTTCTCCTGCCTGTGTACGTGAGGTGAGTGGGCACGGATTGTAAGACATTCCGATCGGCTTGAAAGGGCGTCTGGCGCGATGTTTAGTTTGCCCAATGCCATACTGGTGCAGGAGAGGCTGATGGTTGGACACGGGGAAAATCAGAAGCGCAGCGATGAAACCGAGCACTTCATCTTGTGGCCCCAGGCCACCAATTGATGGCTGGCCTCGCGCAGCAGGTCAGTCTGACATGCAAAGTGGGGAAATGAGAAGCCTGTGATTGCGTGCGTGGCCGGAGGTCATCGTTAAGTGAGGATGAGAGGGGCCTCTCGAGGCCACACCAAGCGACTCAAGAGAGACTCTCTTAGGCGGGAGAAAGAAGGGTTCGCGCAATGGGTTTAGCGGCCCCTCTCTCTACTCTATCCCTCTCTCCTCTCTCCTTCCGTCATCACGCATCATCATGATAGTTCCAACAAACACCCTGCCTCACAGTGAATTACCGGCCACCTTGAAGGCCGTGAAAACCAAGCCAACCACGCGTTTTACCACCACCTGCCCTCTCACTATGCTCAACAACACATCTCATAGGCAGCAGGAAGATATGTTGGCAACGGCACGACGGGCAAGCCTGTTTGCCCTCTTCTTCACCATCATCACTCTCACATTCTGTCAGGAGGAGCAGCAACCAGCCGCTCTCATTTCTGTTTTGAAGGTAAGTTAGAGAGTATGGGGCTCTCTACGAAATGAGAGGCGCTTGCACTACTGGGCATGTGATTGACAGTGCGGTTTGTGGCTGTGACGAGGAGACAAAAGTGTCCTTGATGGAAGGTCAGGCGGGAGCATGCCGAGGAGGGCATGCGATGCGTCTTGATGATGGCACCAGAGACTGATGATTTTTGCACGGACATGTATAGAAGACCGTTTAATAAAATTCTAGTGTGCAGGGTTTTTGGTGTAGTCTTTGTGTGGTTTGGTTGCAGTCTCCTTACCTGTCTGTTGTTGGGATATGTGTGAGTGGGGCGTGAGTGTTCGCGTGCTTGTCTAAACCTCTGCCATGCCCCGATCGGAGGCTTCGGTCGATGAAGTATTGGCTGTATAACAGAGGAAAATTGATGGGAAAACACATTACGGAGGAAACCTTTTTTGAGCCACGGCTTGGGGGAGGAGTTCGCGCTGGTTCCACGCTGACGAGGAATTGAGACGTGCCCATACGTATGACAAACCGTGAATAAGAAAGCTTGTATTTTATCTCCCTTTTTGCGATTCTTTCTCAAATCCTCCTCCCATTCCTTATCCTCTCTTAAATCAAGAATGTGGTGGATGAGGCGGCAATTGAAGGCAAACCTTTCCCTATGGAGTACACGATCAGAAATCTAGGGACGCTGCCGGCAAGAGTCATCATTCGGGAGGGGGCCAACCTGGCCGGACTTTCAATTTCCAAAAGCAGCGGAAACGGGACCATTATTAAGAATAATGTGCTCCCACAAAGCACCACCACTGCCAGACTCGTGATCGTTGCCGAGACAGAGCGTGTCATTCCCGCCTCGCGTGCCGAAGTGGAATACTCGTACATAGCCAGTACGGGAGAAGAAATTACGCGGAAAGGGCACTCCTCGGCATCTAAACCTGTTGTTGTTTACAACTACGATGAGTACCGCAAGACCTTCAAAGACTACACTCGGGAATACACGCTTTTCTTGCTTGGCACAGCGATCCCTGTGCTTTTGCCTTTTGGGGTCTGGCTCGTGTTGTCTGCCAGTGCCGCGGATACTACAAAATTGAAAAGGAAATAAAACAATTACATAGCGTCGACTGATACTACATTATCGCTGGCTTAAATTCTCTGCTGGTATAGTCGTGCTTTTTTTTTCATGCACCTTGCATTACAAGTGTGCTCTATTTGTTTCGTTCACGTCTCCTCAATTTCCATCATATACACACCCTCGTCGCGCGAGCCCACCACAGCCAGCCAGCCTTTCTTGTCACCCACCGATCTTTTCGAGACCAACATCACGGCGGGGCTGCTTAGACGCCGGCTAAGTCCCATATTTGACGTCGCCATATGTTCAGGCCGCCCTTTTTGCGCATTCCAAACAAATATCCTGCCCTGAGATGTGCCTACCAAGACAAAACGACTGCCATCCAGCACTGCCGGCTTCCCGGTAATAACCTCGCCCTCCCTTGCTGACGTATCGATTAGCCATTTCCGTTTTCCACTTGTAATCGCGAGGCAGTGGAGGCAGCTTTGACAGGCCACCAGCACACCTTCTTCGTCATCCTCATCATTAGCACGTAGTAGGCATGGGGAGACAAAAATGGGCGCGGCACTTACGCCGTCAGCTCCATTCAGCAGCACCCGCCACACCAGTGTTCCACCTTGGGCTGGGTCCAAAGCCAAAGCCGACCCGTCCGTGCCGCCAAGGACAAGAAGCGAGGAGGCGCGAGAGAAGATGGGCGTCGTGAAGACCGCGCAACCCACTTCTTGATACCATTCAAGTGTCACTGTCCCTTGTCCTTGTACCAGCCACTGCGCGACACGCCCGCGGTTGGTGACTGTGACTAGTCGGGCTGCTCCTGCTGCTGTTGCTGGTAAAAGAAGCGGCGAGGCGAACGGACTCCCGCCGAGCGAGCTAGGTGGGGCCCACAACTCTCCTGATGATGCATTGACGACATAAAGATGGCCATCGTAGCTGCCAAACACTATTCCTAAACTACCCTACCTAGGAACACCC
>AFGO01000245.1:0-20235 GCA_004335405.1 Nannochloropsis granulata CCMP529
CATCATGCTTGCTTCTTTTATCCTCTTCTTACATTCTATACCTCTTCCTCTCACTCTATATCAAATCACAGGAGGAGAAGGAGGAGGAGGCGGACCTGGGCGGGGCCATGGACATGTTTGGGGTAAGTGAACGAGCTGTGAATAGGTGATTGAGTGTCCTCCTTCTTTGCCCTCCGGTCTCTCTCTTTCCCCGGCCCCGCACATTTAGTGTGACGCATATTCAACTCGTTTCCCCTTAACCCTAATTTTCCTCTTCCTTCTCAGGGCGGCGGCGACGGATACTAAAAGCAGTGTGACAGGAAGACGGAGAGGGGGTTTCCAGCTGGCTAGGGGCCGGAAGAGGATAGAGAAGGGTTATGCCGTGCTATGTGCGTGTTGAATTCGTTTGAAGGAGAGGAGTGCGTAGTCCAAGGCAACTTGGAAAGTAATAATATTTCCTGAGTTAACCTTTTGAGCTCGCCACCGTCATTTATTGGTCTATTGCATTGATAGTTTTGATTTCGTAAGCCCTCGGAATGTACGAAGAGGCAACTTTGTTTCAAGCTTGAGCTCCTTTTCCGTGTCTGGCCTCGACATTCTTCAATATCTGATCAAAACGAAGCGACGACGAACGTGACAAACCTATGAGAGGTGTAATGAATGCACGCCACCGCACACACAAGCTGGTCAGTCGAGTTCGAGAGACTGCATGATCCATTTCTGCTTTTTCGTCACAGGAATCCTCCGGCCCCCTTTAGTAGCGACGGCCTCAGTACCTGTGTCCCACTTCTCACTTTCGGCAGAAAACAGCCACCAGCAGCACGCAAAAAAAAAGGGAAAACATCATCGCCGACGCTTACCCTCAAAAAAGTGTGCCCTACCGCATTGCGGTGATTAAAATTGTTGGTCTTTCTTGACTTCTTGTCTTAGCTTTAGTTCTTATAGATAGGCAGGTGCCCTCCCCTCCCGTCCTCCCCCATCTTTACGAGAAGGGGGCAAACCTTTCCGTTCGCCACATCAGCAATTCCTCTTTCCCTTTTTCCTCTAACCTTAGTTCCCTTAATTGGGGGACGTGCATGAGTGTGTGTGTGTGTGTGTGTGTGTGTGTGTGTCTCTGTGTGTGTGTGTGTGTGTGTGTGTGTGTGTGTGCGTAAGCAGTCTGCGACATTTTTGAGCAAGTGCTGGTAATACAGGCGCTGGCGCGCTGCTGCTGCTGCTACTCGAACTATTCGCTTACACGAACCCATCAACTATCAAAACATGCCCTCCCACCCCTTCTCTCTCACTTTCGCCTTCCACCTCTCATTATCCTCGTTTCTACCTCGCTCATGCTTTCCTTTTTTTTTTTCTCGCTGATTATTCAAGCAAATATGTATTTACAATCTATCAGACTCGGCACACAAGACAATATACTACCGCTGCGACCCGGCATCTTCTTGGTCCTATTGCTTTTGTAACTGAGTCGAGAGTTTCCACTGTACTTTTCTATCTCTCTTCTTCCCCCTTATTGCTCATGCTGCTTGCTTCTTCTGTTCTGTGCACGTATAGGATCCTACTCCCCCTCCCTCCCTCCCTTCCTACTGTTCCTTCAAGGTCTTTGTCCGAGTTTGCTTGAAGTCCGCCATGTTTTCGCCAACACCCATAAAGTCGTAGATGAAATCGCGAACCAAGGCCGGCACACCATTCGTCACCGTCAAGATGTAGCCATACCGAGGCATAACCAACAGATTCCGATTCTTCTCCGCCGCGTTCAAAATCGAGTTGACGACATAGTCGGGTTGCAAGATAGGAAGCAAAATAGGGGCTTTGGTCTTAGCACCGGTGAACATGCCTGTGTCGATGAAGTACGGGTTGACCAACGTCATCCTCACACCCGGGCACTTTAACCGACGGATCTCTGTGCGGATCCCCTCGTGGAAGGCAATAGCCGCCGACTTGCTCGTGCAGTAATCCGCCAGGCCATCCACCCCCACTAAGCCCGCCGTGCTGGCAATTGTGATGATGTGTCCGTGATTCATCTGCACCATGGCGGGCAAGAAGGCCTTGACCGTCCAAAAATGCGCTATCACATTCACCTCCATTGTCTTCAACGAATAAGCATCATCTCCCTCCAGGAAAGGCTTGCCTGATACAATTCCTGCGTTGTTGACCAGCACTGTCACATCCTTCCCAATTTCAGCTTTCATCTGCTTCGCCACCTCGTAGACACGCTCGCGTTTGGTCACGTCAACCTTGTATGTCAACGCCCGGGCCCCCTGGGCTTCGATTTCCTTGGCCACCGCTTGCATGGTCGTCTCATTCAGATCCCAGATAATGACGGTGGCGTTCTCATAGGCGGCAAACTTTTTTTATTGGGTATGAAGGAGGAAAGTGAAGAGAATTTGGGGTTGGGTGGGAATTCGTGAGTGTGATGTGAGGCAGGGAGGGGATGAGAGGGAAAGAGGACATGGTCCTACTCTATCCGATGGACACGGATACGCTCGAGGAGAGATGTATGGTACGGGAAACAAAGATACCCTTGTCTTGCCAAAGATAACCCAGCGCACACAACGTCACTTACCTTCAGGGCCATGAGGCGCCCAATTCCACTTGCACCACCTGTGTGTGAGAAGAGGAAAGGGAGAGAGAGGGAGGAGTCAGACGCAAGCTTAAGAGACATTGCCCTTAAGCTTGACACCCCTTCCCCCCATCCATGCAATGACAGAGACACTTGACTTCGTACCTGTGATGAGGACGGTCTCGCCCCGGAAGCTCTTCCGCTTCGGAAACAAGAGATCAAAGTACTCGACCATCAGGAGGACAAATGCCCAGCATATGGCACCCAGACACTGCACAAAACCATGAATGTGCGCCCAAACGTCTACAGCCACGTCTTTCCACGGGTTCATTCTTACACGTGCCGGCTTGTCGATTCAAATAGACGAGGCGAAGCTTGCTCGAGGCTGACGAGGAAGCAAGAAGCACTCGGTGCGGCTTGTTGCTGTAAATAGAGGAGTTGGACAAGGTCAGAGACAAGATGAAGGACCTGGCAAAATCGACAACGTGCCTGTCGATCAATGTCCACCGCCAAACTTTAAGAAGTAGGAACATGCCTTCGCAGGTTTCAAGTCACGAAGATGAAATGAGGGACGCTGTTCGCTGCTTCACGTCATCGCCGGCGCCAGCAGGGTAAAAAAAAAGGGGGAAGAAGCGAAAGCTGCAAGCCACATCATTGTGATCTTGTTGTTGTTGTTATTGCTGCTGCTGCTGCCGCCGTTGTTGATGGTGTAGTTGTTTTGATTTTGTTTTCTTTCTTTCCTCGTATAGCCTGTAGTACCCCAAGGGCTCTTGTCGACCACGCCAAGCCACTTACGCACCCTATCATGTTCCTTCCAACCTTGAGAAAACGAACAAGCCCTCACTCACAACCAGCGCCCCTTCGTTCCCCCTTGATCCACCCACCTCACTCTACACTTGCTGCTAATGTCCTTCGTTGTTGATGCCCTGCGTCTCTCCTCTCTCTCTCATCAAGCGCCTGTCCCACCTCCATTCCCGCCCAAAATCAAGCCCCCCCCCAAAATGACGCGTGACACCCAACAGTAAAGTCTATCCTCCCTTCTTTTAAGTCAGCAGCACAGCTCAAGTCAAGCCTAAGTCTTACTCGGCCTTGGCCGAGGCACGTCTAGAGGACCGACGCTTGGAAACGGCAGAACGACGGGACTCCTTACGCTCGTTGAGGCGCTGCTGGAAGATACGGTGGTACTCAGCTGCCTCCGTCTTGGCCTTGGCGGTCGCTGCCTTCTTAGCCGCCAAACGCTGTCGCTTGCGCTGTCAGTGTTTTTGTGAAGTGGAAGGTGGAAAAACGAGTGAGAAACTGCAGGGAAGCCTTCCGTCGATCTGGGCGTGAAGCTTATGTGTAGAATGTGGTTGCATTATGTTGATCAGATAGTGGTGCATGTCGTGTCACACACGTAGCGGGGAGCAGACGAAGGAGGCAAGAGGGAGTTGAAAGAAGAGAGGTTTATTCAACCTCTCTTCCTTTCGCGTCTCTCCTTCCTTGAGTCCCCCCTCCGCCCCCCCAGGTTTCAGAACAGGTCTGTGACATGGTGTTTTATCATCTTTTCAACCATCCCCGTTCACCTCCTCCTCCTCCTTCTCCTTTTCCTCCTTTCCAATCGCGTACCTGCAGGGTGAGGGGCGTGACGAGTCGCTGGATGTTGGGCCGCTTCACGATGGTCTTGCCCTTCTTGTTCTCGAATTTGCGGGAGATTGCGAACTTGGTCACATCATCCTCCTTAGACAAGTTGAAAAGCTTGCGGATCTTATTAGCGCGCTTGGGACCCAAACGACGGGGCACCTGGCTGTCGGTCAAGCCGGCCACGTGCTCCTCACCTCGCTTCACCACCACCAGGTTCAGGACCGAAAGGTCGGGCCCCACGATGGCACCACGAACGGACTTGCGCTTGCGCTCACCCTTTCGGCGGGCGCGGTAGCAGGAGAGGCCCTTGCGGAGGAGGAGGCGGACACGCTGATCCGTGAGCACGCCCTGCTTCATGGGGAAGCCCTGCTTGTCATTGCCGCCGGAAATTCGGAAGATGTAGCCCTTGAACTCGTCTCCGATGTGCACACCATCCACCTCCTGGGAGATGCGTCGGTCGTAGAATGCACGCAGGCGCTTCTCATCGTCAATCTCTACCACGTGTTGCTGGCCCGTAGAAGGGTTGGCAATGTTGAGCTGTGGAGGAGGAAAGGAGATGGAGGGAGGGCAGCCAGTGAGTGAGAGGTCATACCTCTACCTATGAGAGAGAAGAAATGGAGGGGATATTGCACATACACACAAAATGCATGCCTACCTTCATGTCGGCGTTGTCCGAGGAGAGTCGACCACCTGTTTAATGTGTACGGGGGACAGGGCATGGCGTTAGCATAAGGATGGTGGCTGGGTGGTGATGACGGAGTGCTCTCCCAGAGTCTCTTTCCTCCATCCAGGACGCAGCAACATTAATGTGCCCATGGACGACATGCGCCTGACTGAGGCACGGCCCTCCTGGTTGTCCATGATCAAGGCCACCACCTTTCCCTCTCTCCTCCTTGGACGAAACAAGTGAGGACAGGAGGCGGGGGGGGGAGGCTCCCACAGCCGTCCACAACCGATAGCCTCAGTAGGTCCCCTGTACCTCTCGGGCCTACATTCAAAGGGATGAGTGAGGATGAACGAACAGAACCAATGCAAGCCCTACGGGCACGAGGAAAGTGGGGACTAAGGCACTGTGACAAGTTCTTCTCTCTGATGCTTGTGTGGAAGCGAAGGGTGGAGCAAGAGCGAACACAGGCCTGTCCTAGAGACCTCGTGCGTCCACTCCGACCTCTCCCCGTCGCCTCAGGTGCGGTCAAGCAGGCAAAATTTAAGCTAATACCCACACTCACGTGCACCACACCAACAAATGTATACGTACAACAGATATTACTGCACTCTTGGCAACCACGACCAGCAGAAGGGCCCTCCGGGCGTTCGAGCGGGGGCAAGGAGGTCAGGTCGAGGAGACAAAATGCAGCAACACGCCTCGTTTCACGCTGCGCCACAGCCCCAGAGTGCCGACCCACGGCAGTCCAAACAAGTATTTTCCTACCTGTCTCTCCGGTAAGGATGCAGTTGGGCTTGACGAGTGCCATTCTTTTCCGCGTTCTGCTTTTATTCCCCCTCGCTCACCGATCGTTCCTCTTCACGTTCCCTTAGTGCCCGCGACGGCGTCGAAGAACCCTATGTCTATGACTACATGGGTCTCATGTCCCTCTTGTTTGCAAGTGTATCCGTCGTCACTAAACTCCGAATTTGTGCCTGGCTGTCAGTCTTCGCCCTCGCCTCCGCGTCCGTCAACGTCCGGCGTTCCTCCCTCGACACCCGCACCCTCATGGGAGCCGGTATTGTGCTGACATTTTCCTTTTACACCATATACATTCAAGATCACAATAACGATGTAGCTCCACCCATGAACAGGAATGAATTGTAAATACACTGCAAAAAATGCCTGGAGGGAAGCGAAATGAAAAGCAAGAAAATAACATGAGCATATTCTAATCAAACTCGATGAGTGTTTGCTGGGCGGCAAGGCAACAGAGGCCAACTCCACATTAAGTACACACACATTAATTTTAATTTCCCCCCCAATCTCAGCCCTTATTATGAGATCCATCCCCTCCTTTTCCTCTTCCTCACCTAGAGCACAAGCCCTCCTTTCCCCTTCCTTCTCACGCGTAAACATTTTACAAACCCGCTCGTGCTAAGCACGGTCACCCTTCCTTTCACAACATACTTGTTTTCTTACTATCCTCGCTTTCTTTTGTCCGTCCCCTCTTACCTCTTGCTGCTGCTGCTGCCGCTGCTGCCGCTGCTAGCTCTCAGTCAATCGTAGTCACATCAACAGGGGAAAAAAAAGGAAATAGCACAATACAACACATTTTCATTTCACTCTCGCACTCGTCGCGCTAGAGCTCACACCCGCTCTCTTCTGCTCCCCGTTGACGATGAGTATCTTCTACTGCTTTCGCTCGCACTGCTATCACCGCTTCGAGCATCCATCCCAGCTTCAGCTGCTGACCGGTCGGCCCGTTGTCTCTGCAGCATCATCAACCGACGTCGTCGTCGTTCCTCCACCTCCTCATTCCTAACCACCCTTCCCTCCTCCTCTGCCGCGCCCACAGCCCGTGTGGCAGCTCGGGCTTCTGCCTCCTCCGCGTCCATCAGTACGGCTCCTGTCCCTTCCTCATCCCCGATCTCACTGTTATAAAGGTGGTTGGGAAAACTGGAGGCTGAGGCTGGCACCCCTCCTCCTCCCCCTCGGACTACCTTGGAGAAGGAGGACGAGGACGCCGCACCCTTTCGTCGAAAGAGTCCGCCACCACCATCTCCTCCAGAGGAAGCACGAACATGGGGTTGTGCTGCAGGCTGCTGCTGCTGTTGCTGCTGCTTCATGTTCTTGTTCATGTTGGCGCCCGGGGAGCCGACGCGTTCCTGCCACTCGCGTGCGTGCAAGGCCACCTTCTCCTTCATGTGGTGGTCACGATCCCGCAACAGGCCCTGCACCTTCATTCTGAGCTCCTCACACTGCCTTCTGTACTCAACGTCTTGGGCATGCAGCCTCTCCGACATCACCACGTCCCGCTTGGCCACCTCTTCCTTGAGACGTCGTCGATACAGATCCACCAGGTCCGCCTCGTACTTAATGCGTTCCGCCTTGCTTTGAGCCGAAATATCAGCCACTGTCTGATGACGCACTTCCTTTGCCCACGCCTCTCGTTCCTGTGCGCGGCTATGCGCGTACTCTTGACGAACTTGTGCTTCTACATCGGCACGCAAGCGTTGAGCGTCGTCCTCCGACAAGCTACCATTACCATTTTTTTCTTGTTGGTCTTTTAAGGCCTGGAGCCTCATTTGGTACTGCCGGAGCTCCCCTTGCATGTGCTCTTTTAAGCCTCGCGCTTCCTCTACTTCTTTCCGCAGTTGATCGATGACGGCGCGGGCGTTATTGAGCTCTTCGATGCGGGAGGACTGGGCACGGGAAGCCATGTCTGTCTTACTCTCCACCTCTCCTTGCAGGGCCTGTACCCTTGCTTCCAACTCAGCAACGGTTTCTTGCAAATCATCTGCCGGACGACGCTGCCACGCTTTTTGATTTTTGTGTGTCTTTCTCAGATCGGGGCGATAGCGCTGTGACTGTTGCTGCTGTTGCTGCTGCTGCTGTTGCTTGAGCTCATCTTCTTCTTCCGCTGTCGTGGACCCACTTACCCGCAGCCGCATACGCCGGGACTCTTCCTCGGCCTCGAACTCCGCCTTGGCGACAGCGGTCGCTTCGCTTTCATCCCGCTCCTGCTCCTCGGTCATGCGTCGCATCTCTTGCTGGTACCGGCGTTGCTCCTCCTTGATCTCGCGCTCCAACCGCCGCCTCTCCAGGCGCAATTGCCGGGCCTCCTGGTGCTCCTGCCACATGCGGGTCACCGTTGAACCATAACGCTTCTGCAACACGCGCCCCGTGGCGCCCACGGCCACCGTGGCCGCCGTGACGAGGGAGGGAACCAAGGCCTTGTGACCCTGCGTGCGCAAGGTCTCCCACGCCGCATGGCTCGCCCGGCCGCTTCCACGGCTGCCGCTGGCTCGAGCGGATGACTTGTGGCCGCGCAGGGACAAGTCTGAAAAGTCGGTGGTGCTGCTCGTGGTGCTAGTGCCGTCCTCGTCAAATAAGTCCTCGGGCAACTCGCTCAGGCTGAAGCCGCCAGTGCCGCCTGTGAATGCCTGAGCCGTGTAGGGCTGGTGGGCAAAGAGGGCGAGCAGCAGGATCAATGCTACCGGGCCCGCCACCAACGTCTGGACTACGGCCCGCATTCTGCTTGTGACTTGAGCTTAAGCCGGTGGTGGGATGCCTGTCGTTTTCGTTTGTGATGTGTGAAAAGAATGACAAGTAGAAAGGTGATGCTGCGACCCTGCTTGCTTCTTCTTCTTCTTCTTCTCCTCCTCCTCCTTCCGCCGGACGTGTCATTGAAGAGACATACTATATTAGACGTTCAACGCTACACTTCTGATGCATCGCTGCCGAGACACATGCCAGACATATCTGAGCAGAAGCCGCATGGTCTGTCTGCTTTGACGCTCGGACAGGGATGGAGGAAAGGGCGGGAAGAAAACGTGACCGACAAAGTCCGTTTCATTCTCCTCGCCTCCACCATGGCCTTCCAACCCTTCGTTTTTCGACTCCTTAAAATGCTACTGGTAGCGTACACATTTTTTAGCCCTTGATGTCCCGTTCCACTCTTAATCCAAGCATGACGCTTGACCTGTGAATGCTTCTCTCCTCCCCCAAAAGCGTTTTGTAAATACTTGACACTAAATTTGACCCGCTACTACTCCTCAGGCAGAAGACACAATTATCAATCGGTGCTTCATTTCCGATCAAACATTCGACACTGGATTTAGCTTTAAAGATATTCTTTCGCTGGCATCCACTGGCACATATTAATTGGTCCACATACTGGAGCTCCCGCTTCTCAAAGCCCCACCTTCTCGCCCACCCCGTATCCCAAAAAATGCCGTCCCCCTCCCTTGCTCTCTCCTCCACCGCCAAGACGGCCCCCATCAACCTCAAAACGGAAGACCAGGTCATGCGCTCGTACAAGGCCATGTCACCGGCCGTCCAGTCCCATAGCTTTGGGTGCTGCCCGAGGCCATGCCTCGGTGGGGGTAATGAAGACACTCCAGGTCCAGGCGCATACCGCCTCAAATCCACTCTTATCGGGCACGTAGCCGACTCGAGGTTCCGCTCTAACACTGGCTTTTCATTACGCAGTCGGACCACCTTTGGAAGCGACAGCACCTCGTCCATCCAGTCCACGGTCGCCACGCCTGGCCCAGGCGCTTACGTTTGCGTCCAACAACGCGGTGGGGGCTTGATGGTTAACCCCAAGGAGAGGAATGCGCCTCGATTTTCCTTCCCCAAGGGCCATTTTCCACGTGACAAGACCATGTTGAAGCCTAGGCCTGGGCAATACCAGCTCAAGGAAGCCATGGGTCCGCAAGCCTTGTCCAGCAAAATCAATCCACCCTCTTCCACGTTTGCCTGGAGCCGAAGCCGTCCCAGCAGCAGCAGCAGCAGTATCTATGGCACCCGCAGTACCTGCAGCAGTCGTCACACCAACGCGATGGATATGGACGACGTGGGTCCCGGGTCTTACAATTACAATAGTGCCTGTGGCAAGCAGGTTGATTCGCGGAAGCAAAACTGTTGTGGGACCCGTTTTGGGACTGCTGATAACCCCTCGCCGCCCAAGTCGCCCTCTTTATCCAGAGGGGCAAAAAGAGGAGGCACGAGCACGATCATGAAACCTTGAATGGCAATGAGGTATGATGAGAGAGTAAACCCAAGCAAGTGGACGTATGTTTGGAAGGAAACAAGGAGCTGGAGGAAGCCAGAGGCGTGCCACTTTCACCTTAAAGCACTGAAACAAGAACTCAGCTAAATCGATTCCACTGTACATGCTGATTATTTTTCATTGCGATCTAGAATTTGATTGAACTCCCAGTGCCGCCATTTCTTGCTCAATTGCCACCAGAAACGTGGCTACTTGATTCCCAGACAAACTAATGTCGGCATGGCCACATTGTGCCCGGCTGATGGCCGTAAACCAAGCGAGATGGTGAGCAAGATAGTCGCCATAAACTTGGAGTGTTTGAGGATCTTCTTGTCCACGCCGCCGCAAAGTCTCTCCCAAAACCGCGGAGGCTCTACTATGTCTTGAATCGTCTCCTCCAGCATTTGTATTTGCCGCCATGGTAACAAACCACCGGCCATTCACAAAGTCAATGCGTTCCTCCCGAATAACGAAGCCTTGTACCCGGACACAGTCCCGCACCTCTTTCAAAAACTGCGGCCGCGAGTCAAAGGGTTGCAACACAAGGTACTTCAACGTCGCGTACTTGCTAAATGAAGTCAATACATCCACAATTGTGCCGCTTCCAATGCCAGCCATGCACAAGGTATCAATCTGCCCGTCATCCTCCGGACGCAAGGCCTGAAGGCCTTCGCCTAACCGGAGGTCAAGATGAGCAGTGAGTGGGTATGCCTCGCCGCGCAAATAAAGATGCTCTCGCAGATTTTGGTTGGCCAGATTGAGTGGTTCTGATGCCTTATCAATTCCAATGACGCTGCGCAAATGGGGATGCTGACGTCCCGCGGCCAAGGCAATGCATAACAAGGCGTGATCACAGCCTACATCGACAACTCCTCTTGCAGTATGCGGCACCAGGTCGTAGGCAGCCGACAGACGAGGACCCAGCTTCTTGTGCAAGATGGAAGACGACGGATGCTGCAGGTGGTGCGCGGCAAAGGCGGCGGTGGCAAGCTGGCGGGCCCATCTCATGAGGCTGCCTGTTTGTGTGGGAGTGTGTAAGACAGGCGGAGAGAGGAAACAAAGTTTGCTGCTTGCTTGTTGGAGAAGGAAAAACGTATTTAACTCCCGGACGTACGCGACTTACCGTCAACGACAAGCTTCTGATGATCTGGCAGCGTTCCCTCTTTGCTTTCAGTTCCATGCACTGTGTCTCACACCACACCACCACACCACCACATCTACCACACAGCCTGCCCTTGGAAGGGCGCTTCGAAATGGCGGGGCTGCGTCGACCTCGTCGAGCCTGCGCAGGACTTCTCATCTTCACGCCACTACTCCTCCTGCTCATCGACGTTGTCCTGGCCTTCACTTTTCCCTACACGATACCACGACAACGCATCCGCCCTCTACACACCCGAGGTGGTGCGGGGGACAAGGAGCGCATTGCTAAGTTTCTAAAGCTGAAAAAGATCAAGGAAGGAGGAGGAGATTACAATCGGTTGCTCGAAGGAGAGGGGGCCGGCAGCAGCAGTGCGCTCGATGAGGACTTTTACTACGATGACGACAAGAATGGCGATGCTGCCGGGGTGACTTCAGGGGACTACTCGGCCGAGGATCAGGAAATGTACGACGAATTAAAGCGGCAAGAAAAGCAGGCATTGGTAGATAAGATCCTCAAGGCCAAAGCAGCGGGGCTAGTCAAGCCGTCGTCATCCTCGTCTTCGTCGAGCGCGCCCAACAAGGGGCAGCCGTCCCCGTATCTCTCGCGCAAAATGCAGCAGCAACAGGAAGTGGAAGAGCGATTCCAGGGCGTGGAGACGTATAAGCCACAGAGCTCGTCTTGGGGGGAGTTTGCGCGGCCCAAAAACATTCCCGAGGCTTTTGGTGGTGGCGTCCATATCCCGGAAGGCGGCGTGAGCCTCAAAGGCGACAAGGAATGGCTGGCCAAGTACGACGACCTGATGGCTCAAGTCCGCGAGTACAAGAAGGAGGTGCAAGGAGCGGTGCTGACCCCCTTGGAGAAGGAGGACGAGGAGAGAATCAATGTCGCAAGGGGACAAGCACGGAGATTCATGCTGCGCGGGGAGTACGAGGCCGCCAAAGATGTACTCTTGCCCTTTCGTAACATCTGCTCGGTGCGCAGCGCCTTAGGGGCCTCGACGCTTATGGATTTGGCGATGGCCTACGAGGCGCTGTACGAATTCAAGGAAGCCCAGGAGATTTACACGCAAGTGCGGAGTTCGCCGGTCAAGGACTTGCGGGTCAAGGCCAAGGCTCTCAATCTAGGGGCGGAGGCGATGAAAAAGCTAGGGCTTGGTTCCAAGAGTAATGTCAACCCCCGCAACATCATCAATTTTGCCTACATCCCCGGGCAGATAGAGGGGAGCTATGGTTTGTATATGAAGGGGAATAGCAAACCCAATTATGACGATGCGCCCGCCAAGCCACGTGTTGAATCAGTGGCCCATGCCTTGGAGCTATTGGAGGATGCTGTCATCGCCCAAGGGGTAGGGATAAGCTTTGACACCATCAATGCGGCTTTGCGTGCTGTCCACCAAGAGATTTTGAGGGGCGACGACGCAGCCGGCGGACCCAAGCGGAGATTGGCGCCATTGCCCGAAGAAGAGCTCGATGGCCGATGGCGTTGTCGCGTGACATCGTATCAAGAGAGCGTGGAATTCCTGACTAAAGTGAATGTGTGGCAGCGGGTGGAAACGGCGGCCGGGACCATCACGGGCCAGCTGGTCGTAGCGCCATTCGAAGTTATAAGGGACGTAAACCTGAAGTATACTTTTGACCCGTTTGCGCGAGTTCTCAATTATGGCGCGCAGGATAACATGGCCAGTGCCTTTGGTTTGCCCACGGGACTGCCACACACTTTGCGTGTTCTGGCTTTAAGTGACACTTTGATGGTTACTGCACGGTCCTCTGATAAAAAGGGCTCGACGCCGCGGGCTTCCTACGACGCGCGGTTTGCCATATGGACGCGGGCGGGCTAAATCACGACATGCATAAAATTGAATAGTTGTAACTATATTCGAAAACAGAAAATTAGATATCTATGTTAAAAGGCGCTCTTTTCAAAGAAAGAGTAAAGGGACAAAAGGTAATGGAATGGAAGGGACTGAGAGCGGGGCGGAGTGTCTAATAGAGTTAGATGTAGGGAGAGCTGGCGGCTTTCACGGGCCACTATTCTTGTCTTGTGTGGCTGCAAAGGCCGTGAATGGAAAAGGAATGACAATAAATTATGACGCACTCCGTTTATTTTCGCTTGTTTCGTTTGGAGGGGTTGGGGGGGTTACGAGGCGCCGACGGTAAGACGTGACACGGATTTCCCACCGACCCAACAATGTCAAGCAAGTGTCACCTCCACCTGCACACTACCACCTCTCTTGTGATCCTACAGGAATGGCCCTAGCGTATGTGTCGGTGGCGGGCTGCCCAATCGCCTTAGCCAGTCAAGGGGCGTACGACGATGACGGAGACCGTTGCTCGCTGAACACCCAGCAAAACCCAGCTATGTCGCGTGGATTAAATGATGAATGATTTGCCCGTCATTTAGCCAGCACAGGGCGCAGAATGCTGCATGCGCACAGGTCCACTCCTCTCACATTGGCGGTGGCCGCGGCGGCACGCCGGCACAGGGCACTAAGAAACTCAAAACCTCCGCACCCTATGTCCCACAGGACCAACAAGTACAGATGGATCCCAATGCTGGCGGTGGCGGCATGGCAGACATGGACGACAGCATGCCCATGGCGATGCCTATGGCTATGGACCTGACTCTCAAGTGCACCTGTCGCGTTGGCAAGCTCTTCGTGTCGGCGTGGGACATTCAGACTTGCGGGGCGTACTCTACGAGTTTGGCCTTCATCGCCTTATTCTGTTTCCTGCGGCACCTACTCACGATGCACAAGACCAAGCTGATTTTGCGGCTGGCAGAGCGAGATGCAGGTACACAGCTTTGAATTATTGTTCGATCCCTCTATAGAGTCACATCAAGTCACCCTTCCCTGCTCTCTTCTCAAACGCCCTTTTCCCACCCTATCCGCAGACGCCGGCATGAAGCGGACATCCTCGATGCTGAGCGGCGTATGCTGCAACGTCAAGCCCGGGTCATTGCCATCTTCGTACGGGTCCACCACTTTCGGGGGGAGTTCAAGCGACGAGGAAAGCCAGCAGCTCACGAGAATAGAAAGAGGGGCCTCCACCACAACCACGAACACCAAGGAAGAGATTGGATGCAGGCCTGCGCAATTGCGACACCAACTCTCCGAAGAAGCATTTGGCAGGCTAGGGAACTCCATAAGCCTCCATGCTCGGTTAGTCTTGACGGCGTACTTTGCCATGTTGAGTGGCTCGTCTCTCTTGGTGATGCTGCTGGCGATGAGTTTCAATGTCGGCATTATTTTGGCAATCCTGGTGGGGGAGGGAGTGGGGCATTTAGTTTTCGCCTCCGATTTCTTGCACAACCTGGTGGACGCAGGGAGTTTCCACTAGATAGACGAGGAGAGCGAGGAGAGGAAGGTGGGAAAGGGGCGGGGCACTTAATGAAGGGAAATACTAGAAGCAAAAAGCGATTTTGATTATATTAGACATGTACAAAAGAGAAGTCAACACAAATGATGGCGCTGAAAGGAAGTAGAAACATCCATCCAGAAGGCGAGGAATGCGTGTGAGTGTCGTTTGAAGCTGTGAGTGGCGTGAAGAGCGAGACATGGTGCGCGCCGAGGCAAAAGACTGTAGGTGTTAGAACCATCAGAAAATATCAGCAGCTGTCAAAGCTCAATCCAATCTGAGCAGACACTGATAGACTCAGCTAAGAAGAGAAACCGAACGAGCAGACAAAATCAAAGTAAAAAGCAACCAGAGTTGGAAAAATCAATTTCCCCCAGTCCCCCGGGGACCCTACACAACGGTACTTTCTTTCTTTCTCAAGTCTCGCTTTCTCCTCTTTCAGGGACACACACACGCATCCCTTTATGCATGCGATCTCTGCCTATCTCTACCAACGCATATCAAGGTATCACGAGAGACGAAAACTTCACCACTGGATGGGAAAAGGATCGAATCAATGACTGGTAGCAGGACAGACCAAGCTCCTCACGCTCTATCGTAATGTCTCAACCGGTACAGCAACACCCGCCCCCTGTCATTCCCCACTGCCAGCATCCCACTATTCGGACTGAAAGCCAGCGCAGACGGGTACCTTATAGGCGTCTGCCCCGTCGGCCAGTTTGCATACACCGTGCGAGAGGGCACGTGCACCACCCGCAGGGCGTCCCGATCCCACTTCGAGGCCATCGCCAATAGCTGCCCATCATGGTTGAAAGCCAGCGAGTCCACCGTGGTCGTCAAGTGGGTCAGGGCCTTGGTGGGTGGCAGGGCAGTTGAGGTATGTCGCGCCAATACCAGCCCTCCCTCCCTTTCCTCCCTTCCCAACATGTCGGAATCCTCGTACAAATTGACCACTCCACTCTCGGCCCCCACGGCTGTCATACCCGCCGACGACGCAGCCAAGGCAGAAGTGACTGTCCCCCCCTCGTTGTGGAACCGAGCGAGGCATCGGGTCGAGCGCAAATCCCATCGATACACCACGGCATCGCCCCCCGAGGCTAGCAGATGCTGGCCATCCGCACTGAACGCCATCGACCTCGCCGTCCCATTCATCTTGAACTCCCCAGCCCACTGCTTGCTCTTCGCGCCCACCAATACAATATACCCGTCCTTACCCGTGAACGCCAGCCACTGCCCATCCGGAGAAGCCACGAACCTCTCCAAACTCTTTTCTTCTCGTCCCATCAATCGATGCACCCTCCCCGTCGTCCCCGACACGGTATCGTACCAATAAAAAAACGGCCTCCTCCCACTCACCACCACCTGTTCGAATTTATCCGCCCCTGAAGGATCCACAAAGGAAGCTGACTGGATGGGCAAGTCAGGAAAGAACACCCCAGCCACCTTCTCGTTTCTCTTCCCATCCACCTGGAAAAATCGCAATGTCTTGTCCAAGCCCGCCGTAAACAACAACCCGCCCGTCGAGGGATGAAACTGGATAGCCTGTACCATAGCCTTGGAGGGCTCTTGCATGTTGGCATCCCTGCAACGCACCACCTCCAAGGTCCCCGGCTGCAGTTTTTCGATACCGCCCGTCCCACCAGCACCCAACACCAAGGGTGTGGAGCTCCGAAACAAACCGCCAAAATCATCGTCGTACTCCTCCTCTTCTCCCTCCTCCTCATTATCGTCTTCTTCCTCGCTCGTGTCCCCTCTCCACTCTCCTTGCCGACGACGGCGCCTCCCTCTCTTCCATTCTGCTGCGTCGTCCGCAGGCGTCCGAGGCAAGATCGCCCAGTCCAACGCCGTCTTATTGCTTTCTTGGAAGCGCGCCCGCAGCCGCTCCTGGTAATCCGCCCCACTGATGTCTCTCTCGTCGGGCTGCCGTCGCAACTTCCGCAGTCGGTCCTTGCCCGCAATGTCCACACGCACGGCCTCGTCGTCCTCGTCTTGCCAGGCCGGCGCCCGTGCCACTTTCACTACTGCGAGACAACCCTGGCCTCTGCCACCTTGGAAAGCAGCTTCTTGGTCGTCAAAGAGCACAGCTGTATCCCGCGCCCCAAACACCAAACGTTCCAGCATGCGTTCCTCCTCGTCCTTATCCGCCTCCGCAATCTGTCCCTGCCGCCGCCGTTGCATCTCTCCTTGCTTCTTCTGGCGCTTGAGCTGCATAATTGCTACTTCGCCCTCCTCCTCCTGCTCCACTTCTTCCACTTCCACGGACTCTTCCCGGTCCAGATAGAACAAGGGCGCTGTGTCCTCCTCATCTTGAGCAGGCACGGCAGCATCACCCTCGTTCATCTCCTGCCGCCGCTTCTCTGCCTTGGCATCTCTCTCTCCAGTGCTACGCCGGCTTGACCTGCGGGCGCCTGGCATGGGAGATGTTTCCCGTCCTGTGTATGTAGAGGATATCGGGACTTGAATAGACCGGCTACACTGGGGGTAAAACCGTAAAATAGATGGGCAGTATCCAACGGCCTCCCTTCACCACCATCATGATCATCTCTCACGCATGTGATCTCATCATCGCGCTCGCCGGGTTCTTCATTGCATTCCGCCTACTGAAATAAACTGAAGAGGACGCAATCAACACCGGCACAATTTCTCACACAGACTTCGCACACCTCCCTGGACAGGTAGCTAAGCGATTAGGAGCCGGAACCGGAGCTAGCGGCGCCGCTGCTTGCCAACTGGGTGGTGAGCAAGCCTCGTCATAGAAGCAGGCAACCGCCTGCAATCGGGTTTGGCAAAGCAGCCTGCCATGCACAGCCTGTAGCGTCGCCGACCACCCCTTCTACTTCAGTGCCTACTCATTGCCCCCGTGTGATGCGCCTTCGTCGAGAGATAACCCAGTCGCTGGCGTACAACTCACCAGCGGTATTTTCTTGACCCTGCAGTCGTTGCCCTCTCTCCGTTCCTTGCACGTATCGTCTCTCCAGCACCACTTAGACTAGCACCATGTCGAGCAGTTTAGGGGACGCGCACTTCTTTGAGGAGAGCATGAATGCCACCAAGGTATGTCTTTCGTTGCATGCCGTGAAGACGGCTGGAGGTCTGATACTGACTCCTCCTTTTTTCTCCTTACATCGTTCAATAGGTGCGTGCTTACTTAGCCTCGAACAAAGAAGCAGAAAAGTCGAAAGGCATGAAGTTTCTGCTGGCCAACATGAGCAAAGGTACGTAAAAAAGGTGAATCCCCCTGGCCCCTCTCTCCACCCCAAGCCCTCCCTCTCCCTCACCCTCATCATTCCCACTCCCAACACGCAGGCCGCGACATGTCAGAATTCTTCCCCGACGTGGTCAAGAACGTGGTAGCCCGTGCCGTTGAAGTCAAAAAGATGGTATACATGTATCTAGTCCACTACGCTGACGCCACCCCCGCCTGCCGGGAACTCGCTCTGCTCTCCATCAACTCCTTCCAGAAAGACCTCGCCGCCGCCAACCAGCTCATCCGCGCCCTAGCCTTGCGCGTCATGACTTCTATCCGCGTCCCCGACATCATTCAAATCCAGCTCCTTGCCGTCTTTAAATGTGCGTCTGACTCCTCACCCTACGTCCGCCGCTGCGCCGCCACCGCCGTCCCCAAAATCTACGTCGTGGACGCCTCCCAACTCCCCGCCCTCATCCAAGCCTTGGAGAAGCTCTTAAAAGACTCCTCAACCATGGTGCTAGGCGCAGCCGTCGCGGCCCTCAACGAAGTCTGCCCCACCAACTACGAGCTCCTGCATCGGTGCTACCGCAAGCTCTGCCATCTCCTTGCAGACATGGACGAATGGACCCAAATCTCCGTCCTTGCCGTCTTGACACGATATGTCCGCACGCAATTCTGTGACCCCGCCCCTCATGCTCGCGCGGTTGTCCTGGCTCAGGCCCAGCAGCGAGCTTCCTCCTCTGCCTCAGGAGCAGCGGCCGTGGCGGCAGCAGTTTCAGGAGGAGCAGCAGCAGGAGGAGCAGCGGCGACGACAGGCAAGGCGCCGGCGAAAATTAGGCGAAGGGTGGTGAAGAAGGCGTTCTATTCCGACGAAGAGGATATGAGCGAGGAGGAGGAGGTAGAGGTCTACAATCCCCAACAGCAGCAGCAGCAGCAGCAGCAGTTGATGATGCTGAACATGCCCACTCGCCCCATGGGCTCTCAGCCGCCCCCACGCTACCATAGTGCTGACGCCGAGCTGGACGCCGCTGACCTCGACCCAGACCACAGGCTCCTCCTCCGTTCATCCCTTCCCCTCCTCAAAAGCCGGAATTGCGGGGTCGTCCTCGCCGTGGCCACTCTCCACTACTACTGTGGCACCCAAAGCGACTTCACCGCCGCACAGCTCGGTAAATCCCTGGTGCGGATCTCGAGGAATCGGAGGGAGATAGCCTTCGTGGTATTGAAGGCGATTGCATCAATGGCCCAAGAGAGACCAGCGATGTTTCGGCCATTCCTACAGGACTTCTTCGTAAAACCTGCGACGGACCCCTCGTTTTGTCGGACGCTGAAATTGGATATTCTGACGGCTTTGACGGACGCGGGCACGGTTAGTCTCGTGCTGAAGGAGTTGCAGTCGTATGTGAAGCACGCCGATAAGGAGTTTGTGTGTGCGACGGTGCGGGCAGTAGGGAGGGTGGCAGACGCCCAGCCGGAGGTGGCGGCCAAGTGTTTGAATGGGCTCATGTCCCTGCTTGCGTGTGTTCGCGCGGAGAAAGTGGCGGGGCAAGCCGTGATCGTTGTACGGCAGCTGCTGCAGCAGAATAAAAAAGGGGCTCATATCGAGGAGGAGGAGCAGGCAAGGGTGGTGCGGCAGCTGGCACATGTCTTGTTAAAAGAAAAGGGTAAGCAAGTCCCTCCCCCAGCGCGAGCTTCCCTTATTTGGATCGTGGGGGAATTTTTGCAGTTTGTTGGCCCTGCGGCGCCTGATTTGCTGCGTCTTCTCGCTCAGTCGTTTTCGGAGGAAGAACCGCAGGTGAAGATGCAGATTGTAAATCTGGCTCTAAAGCTTCAACTTTATCATTCGCGAGAGAAGAAGAAAAAGAGAACGGAGGGGGGAGGAGGATTGCAGGAAGTGGAAAAAGAAGAGGAGGAGGAGGAGGATGCAGTGACCAAGCTGGTCCGGTATGTGTTGGAGGTGGCTCGCTTTGACACCAACTACGACCTGAGGGACCGCACGCGACTCTTGACGGCTAGCTTGGGTCTGGCGGCAGGCGGGACGGGTGGAACAGGAGGGGCAGATACCGCGGCATTAGTCGCCTTGCGTGCTAAGGCCGAAGAGGTCTTCCTCCAGACGAAACTCCCGCCGTTGACCTCGGCGGGGCCGGTGGCGATGGAGGGCATGCCTCACTTTACCATCTCCTCCTTGTCCTGGATGTTGAATCACAAGGTGCAGGGTTATGAAGAACTGCCCGATTGGGTAAGCTTGGCGCCTGATCCATCCGTAAGAGATGCGCCCAAAGGCCCAGTGGCCGAGGAGCAACAGTCTGTGGGGGTGTTTAGGGGGGATGGGGGAGAGAGAGGAAGGGCGATGGAGGAGGTGAGGAGCGAGGGCTCTGAGTTTTACTCGGACGGAACGGGGTCGTCAGAGGAGGAGGAAGATTGGAGTGGATCGTCTTACTCTTCAGAGGGAAGTCGTAGTTGCACTTCGTACAGCAGGTCGTCAGACGAGGACGACGAGGACGAAGAGGACGAAGGGAGGAGGAGAAGAATACCACTATCATCCGGCGTGGTACCATCTGTGACAAGAGGAGTTAGTCTTTCGTCATCAGAGGAGCAGGGGGAAGAAGATCAGAGCAGTAGCGAAGGGGGCAGCGTGGATGGATATTCAAGCGACTCGGAGAGCGAGGAGGAGGAGGAGGAGGAGGAGG
>AFGO01002154.1:3989-14688 GCA_004335405.1 Nannochloropsis granulata CCMP529
ATTTTTCTTCTTCTTCGTTCTCCTTTTCCCCTTTACATAACTCCTGGCTGTCCACAATCCCGCAACAAACCCATCATATCCATACGCGGCTCCTCGAAATCCTCATCACACAAGACTGGCTTCGCTGGGGCGAAATCATGGCTAAGGACGTCCTCGTCCTCTTTCCCTTTCTGGGTCTTTTCATTCAATTCTCTCTTGTGATTGGAGGGGTGATGTTCGCGTGGGTGCGGAAAACCAAGGAAGAGGATGAGGAGGAGAAAGCGCCTGGTGGACGGGAAAAGTGCACATTGTTGTCGTCCACTTCCTTTTCCCCATTCGTCCTCACGTCGGAAAAAGGCACTGCGCTCACCACACACCGACGACGCATCAGCAGCAGCAGCAGCAGCAGCAGAAGCATCAGCAATTACAGTCACAATAAACATCAACCCCCCTCCCTCACCGCCACCACCAGCAACAAGAAGAGGGGAAATACTACTACTACTAGCAGACCCGCAGGAAACTCCTCGTCATTCCTCTCCCTTGATACACCATTTTCGAGTCAATGGCAATGCGTGATGCACGATCGTCGGGCGACACCAATCCTTCTGAGAGACAGAGCATTGGACGCCGTGGCTGCTTCTGCTGGTGCAGGTGAAGAGAGAAAGGGGAGGCAGCAGAAGGTGGCTCCAAAACCAAAGGATGTGATATCACGGCTATATGCGGACGATCAAAAGTTGAGGGGGGTGGTGTTGTCAGCCAAGTCTTGAGTTTAGTGTGGGGGGTGTTTGGCAAAGCGTGAGAGAGCATGTGTACATGTAGAGTGTGTATGTGTCTGTGAATAAGGAAACATGTGTATGAAGATAGGCAGGAGTCAGACAACTCAGCAACAGCAATGACTTCCAAAGAATAAAGCAACTTTAGGAAGATCTACTGGTGTATGTGGTCGTCATCGATGGCATGTGTATGTGGTCGTCATCGATGGCATGTGTACGTGGTTATCGACGGCGTTTGCTTGGGAGCCATCATCGATGGCATGTGTACGTGGTTATCGATGGCGTTTGCTTGGGAGCCATGTCGAATTCCACCACCAAGAAGATTTATTCCAACGGTCGGGCCCTTCGTCTTATGTCAGGCGCCTGCTCGTCCTTCTCCCGTTTGCGTCTCCATGCCACACCCCATCACAAAATCGATGCAACGCCACGAGAGGTTTGTGCGCCCTGCCTGTGGCATGGGGTGGCATCTTGCGCGTTACCTTCGTTTTGGAGAGGTTTGAGTGTGGGCCGCCAACGTCTCGATGCTTCTTCGTTTCTTCTCTCGTGTGCATTGTTTCCCCACCGGAACGAAACAGGCCAGTCAACTTCCAAACCTACACGTACATCATGTCTTATCCGTACACTGCGCGACTCCATGTTGCCCGCGTCTGACCATTATATGGCACACAAGACGCGAGAAGGGGTGCGCCACAGCCAGGGCAGTCTCGTCCTGCATCTCCGCTCCTGCCCCCCGATCCACAAGCCTTCATCTTTCTGCCCCCACAAGGTCGAATGCCACCACCACGACCACCACTAAAGCACGACCCTTGTCCCTACCCAAAACACAACACAGGAAAGGGACAGCAGAAGCGTTCTTCATCATCTTCTTTTGGTGCGGCAGTGTGGAGGCTCAGCGACTATCGACAATTACAGAAAGCGTTAGACATGGCGCGTCTTTTTAGCACGTCGAGAATCGCGACCATGCTTATGGTGGTGGCCCTTCCCGGATGGAACATTCAGGCGGGCAACCCCTACAAACCCTTCTCGGGAATGGCGGAGGCGGTGGATGCGAACTCACTTATGGCAGGGGCCAGCGCCATCGCCAAGGGCCTTGCGGCGAGCAAAGGAACAAGCATGAGTGGCATAAGCCCTGATCTCGTTCCTGAAGTTCAGAGTGATCTTGCGGTGAATGATGCGGCGGCTGTAAATCAAGGCAACGTTGTCGGAGGCCCCGTGATGAACATGGGGCGGGGCTCTGGCACGTCACTAGGTGATGGATTGACCTGGAATTTTGGGTCCAAAGGGATGATTGATATGATGACGGGTTTCTTCATGACCTTCATGATGGGCTCTTCCAACCCGAACAGTGCTTTGAATGTGTACGGTAGCGCATTCATGAGCCAGGATCCGGCGGAAATCTCGGCAGCCATGGGCAAGCTTTTGACCTCCCTGGACATGTCGTGCGCGTTTCAAATGACGAGCGGCGGGGACGGGGTCGACATGAAGTTCCGTGACGGGAACGAGGCGTTGCACATCCAATATGTGCCCACCACCAGCGCGACGGTCTTCAATTTCAAGGGCGAGTTCCCCCAGTCTCGTGCCTTCTCCTACGCCACCTACTCAGTGGCCAACCAAAAGGTGACATACGTTGATATGATCGCCGACACGGACATCGTGCCCGCCACGGGCGTTAATCCCTTCGTCGCTGGCCCTTCCGCCACTGGTGCATCTGGCACGTACGACCTGTACGTGACCCCCGACGGCAAGCAGGGCTTCCCGAACGAGCTGAAGTCCTTTGCGCACGGGAGTGCACCCAGTGAGCTGTCAGGGCTGATCATCGTATATCGCGTTATCATGGCTGATGGGATTCGAGCGGATGGATGGGGAAACGTCCCTCCCCCGACCCTGCGCGTGAAGGCCTTCAGCGTGCTGGCGACTGGGTTGTGGATGAATCTGGCTCCGTGCAACCCCAGGAACGACGCAACCATCCAGCAATTCCTCGACGACAAGCTCACCCTGCAAGAGGGCTTCTCGGATGTCAAGGTCGAATGCGACGTTTTCAATATGGACAACAACTTTGTCTACTACGACGACGCCCAGTACTTTAAAACCCCCGACGAAAACCACGTCATCTCATGCGCCAACCGTGCCCTCCTCCCTTCTGGCTCCGATCTGATCACCATCATCTCCGGCACCATACCCCCCGCCTCCGATTCCCGCTACTCTTCCATCAGTCTTGTCAACCTCTACCCCCCTGGCAAAAACGTCTATACCGTCTCTGACCAGTCTTTGCGAAATTTCTACTGGGACCAGGGAAAATCTGCAGTGAACTACACCATCATCATGGCCAGAAACAAGCTCGCCCTCAACAAGTGCGGCCTGAGTAAGCTCCCATCCAACTGGTACCAAGTCTACTGGTCTGGCTTTACGGACGCTGTCGAGGGCTCCTACCCCGGCATCGTTTACCGTGAGGTGATGACCAATGACAACGAACAATCTCTGGAGCAAGTCCGCTACGCCTGCGAGGCAGAGAAAGACTGCTCCAACCCCAGGTTCTTCGAGCACCAAATGAAAGAATTCTACCCTCGCATCTCCTACCTGTCCTGCAGCGCTGCCGGCTTGGCCCCTGCTCCTGTTGGGAATGCCAATTTGACCTTCCCGGAGCCTCGTTTGCCAATGCCCGCTTTCCAAGGCTTGTGGACCGCCATTGCGGGGAAGGAGGTGCTTGGGGTGGAGACGACGCCAAAGGCAAGTGTGAAAGTGGCGGCTCTGCAAGGGTCTGACGTGTATGTGAATGGAAAGCTTGCAGGCAGGGCCACGGACAACCCTAAGGTGGTGAGCAAGCAGACCGCCGAGTTCGGGTGGTCCCCCATCCAGGCCGTGTATTACGACGCGGAGAATCCAGTGACTGCTGAGCCGGTGGTTAGGTCTTACGTTGACGAGGACGGGACGGAAGTGCAGGTGGAGTTGGTGCCTACCCCTGCGAATTTTTTGCCTGAAGAGGTGACGTTGGCAATTAAGGTCCCTGTGACAGAGGCGAAGGCGTTCTTTGCTACGCACGACGTGTGCGGGACCAGCAAGTCGAGCGCGGCGGGGTGGAAGTGCAAGGCGACCACCTACCCCCATGGCGATACAAACTGGACTTTGGCGACGTTTGATGACTCTGCTTGGTTGCCTGCTAAGGCATTGAAGAAGGGGGATGCTTGCAACGCTATGTCTACCGACTGCACGGCCCTCCCTGCTGATGCGCAGGGCATTTGGGCGGACACCTGTACTGCCAGCGATGGGCCCAACCAGGGGTTTGTGTACTGCCGTTTAACTGTCCCTCAGACGTGTGACATGTCCGGCATGGCCGGGTCTGACGACCGAGTCAAGACATGGTGCCCTGATACGGCGAATGCGGTGGCGACTGCGCGGTTTGCCTCCCCGACGTTGAACTGGTTGTATGTCAACGGACAGGAGGTGGGGGGGGATCAATCGATGATTAACCCGGCGGGGACGACGAGCTTTGCCTTAGACCGAAATGCGCCTACGATTGTGCTGGCTTTCAAAGCGGTGGATGATACCAAGAAGGTGGTTAAGAGCTTTATTAAGGGTCAGTTTAATTTGTGTGGGTATGAGTATGTGACGGACGCGTCATGGAAGTGTGCAGTGAGCGAGCCGTTCACACATGACTGGACCCTGCCGGGTTTTGACGATTCCAAGTGGGACTCTATTCGGATTGTGGATGGGTTCGCCTGGCAACCGGCGCCGAGTGCAGGCATGAGTCCCGAGGCCTCGTGGGTGTGGGCACAGAAAGGGACGCAGACTTTCTGTCGGTTGGAGGTGCCGAACCCGGTATTTGAAGGGTTGCAGTCGGTAGTGATTGAGTAGATCGAGGAATAGGTGGGAAGGAGAGAGAACAGAGAGGAAGGCTGACGTTTGCTTTTTGTATGTATGGTTAATCATTTGTCAGTCAGTTGGTTTGGTTTGGTGGTAAAGGAGGAGGGGGAGGTGGGAGCGCTCTTGCGTGCGATTTAACAAGGAGGGATAGGTCGCTGGATCGGGATAGAAAAAAATAAAGTATACTCGGGAAAACAACAAAAACAGAATAGCGAGAGAGAAGAGTGAGGAGAGTGTGTTGGTGTTGTGTGTGTGAAAAAAGAGCAAGACGGAGGGTTGGAAAGCCAAAAGGGGGTCATCTATGTACCTTGTGGTGGTGGTGGTGGTAAATGAAGGCAGAAGAAGAGAATAAGAGAAGTCGGGGGTTGGGATGCACCTTACATTGTCCCCGAGCGAGCAATGATGAGTGTGCTTCTTCGCTTGGTCGACCGGCAAAAGGAAAGCGAAAGAAAGAAACAGAGAAGACAAAAATTACTAAAGCAAAGCGGTGCGGTATGGCCAACCTTATCTTTCACTACTTCTTTTTATTTCTCTCTCCGTCTTTGTTTTTTGTGCTCGTCCCTTTTTTGTGGTTACCAATATATGCCAGTGTTGATCCCTTTATCCCCCCCCCCCAAAAAAACAATTGAAAAACATGTAGTGGCGTTCCGTCTTCAGGAACCCCTTCTCTTTCTTGTCTCTCTTTCTCTCCTACACAAGATCCTTCGTTAGTACAAAATCAAGCAGTGCATACAGGCGCTCCTTTCTCACCCCTCCTTTTCACCTTCCATTCCCCAGTCTTTTTCCCCCTCTTTTACTTCGAGGACAATTCAGACCAATCCGAAATTATATATGCAGGCGTCGCCGCGTCCATGCTCTCTGCACTCATCGTATCTGCATAGGCAGCCTTTATTCCCAAAGCTGTCGCCACAGTAGCCAGGTGCGAGACATTGCTTTTGGTCGCCTCAGCTCCCAAAAAACTGCCCTCCCCTTGTTCCTGCAGCCGGCGCGGTTGCTGTTTCCCTCCACCGCAACCACTGGGTGCTGGGTTGGCCCCCAGTAAGACTGTGAGATCATTCAACTGCTCCTTGAGCAGGCCGATCTCGCTCCTGAGGGGCGTAAGAGTGGCGGTCGTCTGCTGCTGGTGCCGACGCAAGGACTCCTGAAAGCTATCCGTGAGCTCGTCCAGGGCAACATCGTTGGCCACTAGCTTTCCCTCCAGCCATCGGAGCTTCTCTTGCAGCCTTTCCAAAGCAGACGCATTCTTTTTCTCTTGCTCCACGAGCTCCATTACTTCGGCCAGGGCTTTGTGCAGGTCCTCGCGTTCCGCCCGGTCGAGTAGCTTCTTACGCTCGGGACTCAGGATGACGGACTTACGTCGGCTTGATCGCTTTCCCAAATGGCTCGGCAGCAAGATACTCAAAGTCGCCACGAGAACGGCTGTGCTGGTGACCATAAACATGATCTGCTTGGATGAAGAAGACATAATTGCGGATCGCTTGTGTGTCGACTTGGCCCGGGCGGGACGACGGGACTTGAAGCGTGTCGTCAGTAACTTCTTCTTGCGCCTTCGAGCGTCTTACTTGCGTCTTAAACACGACAAGGCTCTGTGTTTGTGAGAGGGGAGGGCAAGGCAGGATTCGAGTGATAAATTGAGACGAGGGCTGAAGTAAGCATGGGGGAGAGCCAGTAGTGCGTTGATTGGACGACGTCGGATGGCGTGGCGTCAATAGGCGACCCTCTGATCTGACGACTTGGACTCCCGTGACGAAATCGCTGTCTCAAATGCGCGCCACTTCTAACTTGACGGTCACACGCACACTACTACAGCCACTCCATAGTTATGGCGTCTCGTACCCCAAGCACTAGCAGTACCGGCACAAGCAGTCGACGACCGCTCCTCCGCACCCGACCGCGCCCGCCATCCCCTCTTCCCTCTCCTCACCGCGGCACTATCGTGAGCACCACCACCCATGTCCCGAGTGCAACCGTATCGGTGACAGAGCTACAGGAGATTTTGGGCGGCTATCAACACATAAAGCAACAATTAGCGCGTTTGCGGGACCAGGTGGTCATGACAGAGCGTAAGGGTTTGACAGAGGTAACGGCTTTGGTCTCGGAGGATGGGGAGGAGGGTTTTAAAAGCAGACGACGGCCGCACCATGACAGAGATCTGGAAGTGAAAACAAAAAGGCAAGCAGAAAAGGAGACGGAGGAAGCCAGGGTGTGGATGCTCAAGGCAGAGATTAAAGAGATGAGCCAATTCCTAAGACAACGGGAGGAGGAACATGAGGAAGAAAAGACGCGTTTACAAGCTTATTGCATTGAGCTGGAGGAGCAGGTTGCCGAGGCGATGGAAGAGGCAGTGCACGCGCAGGTAGTAGCTTTGGATTCCATGTCTTTGTTGCAATGTCTAGATATATGTGTTCACCTCCTCTAACCCTCCTCTCCTCCCTCCCCCTCTTTGCAGGCACAGGCCCAAGCAGCGCAAGAAGAGCTGGAACATGAGCGCGAAAGCTCCCGTCAAGAAGTCTTCCGTCTTCAAGAACAGATCGAGGAATTAGGCGAAGCCCTTAAAACCCATCAACGGCTCACTGTGGCACACAATGAAGAGATAACGACGATACAAAAAGAGCTAATCGAGACCGAAGCTGAGAAAGAGGTATACAGGAAACAGCTGAATAGCACCAAGGGTCTCGAAGAAGAGGTGGGGAGGTTACAGAAAGCGATGGTAGAAACAGAAGAAAGGGTGGCGGGGATGGAGGAAGGGGTAAGGCATGCGAAGGAGGTAGAGAGGAGGAGGGTAATTAGGGAGCAACGGAAAGTGATTGAGAAGGAATTGATGCTGGAGATGGAGAGGGTGGAGGAGGATATGGCAGCGGCAGTTGTTAGAAAAGAAGGGGGGTCAGCAGCAGGAGGAGGTGTGGGTATTTGAGAGGTGCTTGAGACATGTCAGAGAATGGTGGGAGGGAATGAGGGAAAGAATGAACGGTAGGAAGGATGATACTCTGTCTGTGACTGAAAGGAACAAAAAAATTAGCGAATTATAGGGTAGACAAGCGAAAGCATAGTATGCGCGATGGCGGCATGCAGAGACTGATGGTATTAGCTTGATCTTTCGTTCTACCAGACTATGCTGTTTCTTTTTCTCATTTTGTGACACCTGATGGTATTGGCTTGATCTTTCGTTCTACCAGACTATGCTGTTTCTTTTTCTCATTTTGTAACACCTTCTTTCGTTCCCGTTCTTGGACCCTTGGAAGATACAGTGGTTGTTGCTGATCGTGCTTGAATCAACAGAGTGAGATTTCCTCCCTTCTTTTATCTCAGTTTTTGGGGTTAGTCTGCTTGATCTATTTGCACGTCGTTGACTGCTCGTCCTTCATTTCCTCTGTGTGTGTGTGGGGTGTGTATTGTGTTATTTATTTACGTGTAGCACAAATTTTGTGTGGTCTCATTTCTCACCCTCTCTTCCTCCATTGTGTCAACGCACCTCTCCACATCTCCATCTTCTCTCTTTCCCTTTTCTTTCTCTCTACGAAGCATCGACTTCGAAAGCAACCAGTGTCTTGAACTGATTTATCTTTATCACACTCGCGGATGGCTGAGGTAGACTCCTCTGCCATTCTCCCTGAACATTGCTCGAGACACGATCCAAGAGCAAAATCTCCGACGAATTGAGGACCTGCATTATCAATGCATGGACTGTCTCGCGGCAGGGGATGATGGGGAGTGTCAAATTAACTTGCGCCCCAGGAATGAAAGTCACGGGACCCGTGATCCACTCTTCTCCATCGCCCAGGTCAGTGCGGACAGACAGCCCCAGCGATATATTAGCTTTGCGTTGCTGCATGCTGACATCTAAGGTGAGCGGCATTGCGCAGCCCGTGACCTTGACGCCGCTCGCAGCGTCCTCGTTGTTGTCCTCTGTGCCTCCTCTTAGGAGGGGTGTGACGTCTGCCTTTGCCGCTTCACCTTGGGTTCGTTAGAGGTGATCAGCGGTTATTGGAAGTTATAATCTAAAACGCAATGACACATTTATGCTCGGTGGTTACGTGGCACACAGACATACATGGATGGGTGTACGGTGTAAGAAATGGGAGACAATGAAGGACGAGGAGAAGCACGGTAGGTCGGGTCGGCAGAATATATTCGGTCGCCTCACGACCAAAAGAGCTTGCCCGCACATGAATTCAAGCACACCACATACCTGGAATGTAGTCACACGCCACGGGTACCATGAAAAGGGCCAGCACCAAGACATATTTGAGGGATGAAAGCATGACGTCCACGTATAGAGTTGATGACGGGAAGTGGTGGATGCTTATTCTGTTCGTCTTCTCGTGCGCTTTGGGTGAGTCTTGCGATGCGGACCAGCTTCTTCCGTTACCTGCGCGTGTGGCGGCGGGGTGGGGCCGGGGATAATGTGAGTATGCGCGGTTATGGTTTGCGCGGATGTGTTTCAAGTTTGAGTTTGAGTTGCCCTCGCAGGGGTGGCGAAAGCGTTGAAAGATTGAAGTTTTCTTTTTGGGGTAGGGATTGGGATTCACCTGTTTTCGGGATCTGGTGCACGCCGCAGGGTGCTGAAATCGCTACGATTGCTCTGCTTTTTCAATGGGGAAGGGTAGCTGTGGGGCGGGCGCATGTCTCTGCGAGTGGGAACAAAAAAACAAAAAACAGGGAGGCCGGGGATAAGAACCCGTGGCCCATGTTGTGTGTGGTAGGAAGAAAGGAGGGGAGTGGCGTGGAAATTTGGTAGGGCTGGAGCAACTTAAGACTAAACCCATAGGATCTAAGCAAAGCCTTGATAGGCCTTGCGGCGCGGGGCCTATCTTTTCAATCCTTTCAATATTTGCAATCTTTTAGTATCTCCCAGGTTGAACCCGGCAATCTTTTGCTAACTTAAGGGTTTTGTTTTGCCACTCCTGTGCCCCTTGACTTGCTTTGGCGTGTTACCACAGAGTTTATTTATTTTTCGAATGTTGTGGTGAAGAAGTCATCGGTCGGTGGCTCGCGATAAATCCCAAAATCGTGGACCTCCCCGTCCCCTCTTCCTTCCCCTTTCCTAGCCAAAAAGGAATACGCTAGTATCATCGACATGCCTCGTCGGTAAATTATTCATTCCTTTTCTTTCTTTCTTTTCTCTCTTGGATCCCTATTCATCGTCTTTCGTTCTTTGTTATGACGGCTCGGTCTGTCCTCCCAAGCATAAGACTCCTCTCTCCCCCCCTCCCTCTAGCCTTATCATCTCTTATCTCTCTTTTGTTGTCGATTTCCCCCCCCTCTAAATACACTCACAACCCACCATTTTCATTCCTCTCTACTTCCGTAAAACTCCCTCCACTGCCGCCAAGGCCAACGGCGCCAGCCCTGGCGTCTGCGTCCTCACAGCCAACTTGGCCTGAGGCACCCCTGCCTGCAAGGTAATCTCTACCAACACATGCACTGGCGGGCTCGTCATCGTCACTGCCGAAAAATACACACTCTCTTGCCCCGCCGCCCCGGGGACCGGGCGCCTTGCCACAAACACCACACGATGCGCAGCTAGCTTCTGAACGACCCCGTCCGAGGTACAGCTGGAAGGAGGGAGGGAGGACACTGTCGCCGAGACCTCTAAGGAATCATCAATAGCCTTCCAGGCCGGGATGAATCCCGCTCGATCCGTCTGCCCCGCCGCAGCAAACAGCGCGGTCAAATCCAGGGGGATCGCGAAATAAAAGACGTGGCCCGTCGTCATGTTCTTCACGGCCGTCTGCAACTGCAGTGTGGGAGCCGCCCCCGGCGCCACCATCGCAGGAGACAATGTCAAAGGCAACACGTGAGAAGCCGACCCTCCCTGTGGCACAGGCGCGGAGAACATGATCTGAGGCGATACCGGCATCAGCCCAAACGTGTTCACATTGAACTTGATCGCCAAGGCCTGCAATGGCGCAGGGGCCTGGTTCGAGAAATCCATCTCGCAGACAACGCTCCCGTTCCCATCCTGTCGCAACGCCGCGCGGATCCCCAATCCCCCTCCCAGCTCCGGCGTGCATACTACAGGCTTGACCACAGCGGCAGGAGCAGCACCACCTCCACCCCCCAAAAAGTCATCTAACCCCCCTCCT
>AFGO01002158.1:0-12965 GCA_004335405.1 Nannochloropsis granulata CCMP529
CCCTCCTTCCTTCTCACCCTCCCCCCCCCACCCCCCTTCCCCTTCACGTACCCTGCTGAGATGAATAACAAATCGGCGCCAAAGGTCTTGAGCTTCGGCAGCAACAACTTCCCCACCTTGTCCCTGAACTCTTCACTCGCCCTTCGACAGAATTCCCTCACTTTCTTCGGGCCTAGCCCTTTCGCCTTTGTCGACCCGGCTGTTGCTGTTGGTAGCCTGACGGGGGTGAGCTCCACGTTAATTATGTTCGGGTGCGAGATGTCGTCATTCTCGGCTTCTCGTCCCGAGCATGGGTAGAAATGCGGGCCGTCCACCAGGTTGATGCTCCCAAAAAAGACGTTGTCGGCATCCTCCGCCTCGGACAGCCAGGGCTTGAACAGTTCGTAAGTCTTGGGGGCCCAGGAGGCAGGGAGAGGGAGGGCCAACCGCGAGGGTTTCAGCGCCCTCACACAGGCCTCCGTTCCGTTTCCGTGGTGGATGTCAAAATCGATGATGGCGACTCTGGCGAAGGGCCCGGAGGGGGGACGGCCATAGGTTTGCCTGGCATATGCCGCGCCAATCGCCACATTATTGATCAAACAAAACCCCGAGGAGCAGGAGGACGGGGACTTCCAAAAGCAGTGACTAGGCACAGCGCCTCGAGGACCGGCGTGGTGACCCGGAGGACGGGTAGCAACAAAAGTACGTTTGCGACCGGCGGCTGCTTGATCGACGGCTTGAATGACGGCCCCAGCAGCAATGCAAGCCACATGGAAGGAGTCGCGACAAACACGCGTGTCAGAATCTAGAAATTGCGAGACAATGCCCTTGCCTTCCTCGTCTTGAGGAAGACTTCCAGCCCGCTCCTTCTTCTCAAAGGCTTCTCCGCTGCGGTCCTCGGGGCCTTGCCTTTGCCCGTGCTCCTGCTGCTGCTGGGAAGAAGAGGGATGTCCGCCGTCGCGAGCCCCTCCTTCCCCCCCCCCGCCTTCCTCCTCTTCCTCCTCTCTGACCTCCGCCAGCGCTTTCAGCAAATCCACGGGAAAGTCACGGATAGACGTGTGGTGCCGCACGCTCGGAGCCCCCCGCCTGCTGCTGTTGCTGCTGTTGTTGTTGCCACTACTGCTACTGCTACTGCTGCCTTTCATATTGCTGCTGGCGTTGTAGGCAGAACCCTCTCTGGCAGAACTTTCTTCGTCATCTGTAAGGGAGGGTGCCCCAGAGGATGAGGGGGAAGGGGAGGTCGGGGAAACCAAGGAAGATGGCCGCAGAAACTCGCTCGGGGGTTGGGTGGGGGAATGCCTGGGTTGGAGGAGGGCGGGCAAGGTGGCGAGGAGAGAAGAAGCATCTCCTCCCACTCCTTCTCCTCCCTGTTTTTCATGGAGGCAAGGGATGGGCGGCAAAGAGTTGCAAATGCTTCGCAAATGCCGGATGTAATCATACTCATGTACACGAAGCAAGTCCGAGGTGGTAGCAGGAGCGAGATTCGTACCATCTGCCCACTCAAGGTTCGCGAACCGCTTCCGCCTCAACACGCCTTTATGCGGGTCCACCAAGCATACTAATCGATCCACACATTCTTGATGATTCAGCGTCTCATGTTGGAGGCAGACAGGAGGGTAGATGACGAGCGTGCGAGTCGACATGGCGGCACTCATCCCTCTCACCACCTGCGACGGCGGCGGGGGAGGAAAGGCCGCTCCTCCAAAAGAATACAAGGCTGATTCCCCCGGAGACTGCGGAGGCACGCTCTGTTTGAGGGCTCGAATGCCCATAGGGGTGTCGTTCCCGTTGCTTTTCTTGGTGGAGGGGAGAGAGGTGGAAAAAGCGCAATTGAGCATGCTTCCTGGTTGGCCCTCGCCGCCTTCGCCTTCCAGCTGCATCTCGACTGAATTAACAGAGCACAGGCGATTTATACTCGGTGAAGATAGCTCCCGTTTGTGCGTGCCGGGAAGGTGGAAGGAAGGCGGTGGAGGGGGCACTAATGTTGTCAAAAATGGTGGAGGCGGGGCCGTGGAAGAAGAGGAAGAGGAGGAAGAGGAAGAGGAGGAAGAAATCTGATTCTCCTGTTGCAGCTGTTGCAGGCTCACTTGGCGACGAAACTGATCACTCAACAAGTTCTCCGACTCTTGGCTGGGAGCGACGCTGTCGTAATAGGGCGGAGAAGTCATGCCGGCGCTGCTGCTGGCTCCACTGCTGCGCCGGCTGCTGCTACCGTCGTCTCCACTCTCCTCGTCGGGAGGCGGCGAAAGGCTATTCGTATTGCGTCGAGTCGTCCGCCGCGCCGCCATTTAAATAATAGTCGATGCCGATGGTATGTTGGTGCTTATGTGTGTACGCTGTTGTGGATGGATGTGTTTGGAAGCGTAAGAGTGGTACGGGGGCTCCCCAAAAATATTATACATCTCGGGAGTTGACGCGAGTCATCATGATGACGAAGCTTCTTTGCTCCTGCATGCACTCAACTTTCATCATCACTCTTTACTCCTCAATCCCACCACAGTACAAGACAGGCAGAACCATGAAGACGTCTTTGGCCTTCCTGTTCATGGCTGGGGTTGTTCAAGGTACGTGCAATTAGAGTGGCATTGTGCTTAGCAAGGCGTCGGGGTTGGACATAGACGGCGATGGCACTACGCCGTATTCTATGTCCACCTTCTCACACCACACACCCGACAGGGTTTGTCCCCGCACCCATTATGCGCCATATGAGCTCAAGGTACGTATAAGATGAGGGGACTGGGGATGGGGGCATGGATGCGGAGACGTTGGGAGGACTTCCAAGCTCATAACGCGATTCGCTCAAAGCCACAGGACTTGGAGCGGCACGAGCATGGTGATGACGGCAAGAAAGGATGCAGAGAAAATGTACGTACACCGTTTTCCTAGCATGATTCATGCTTTTGCTGAGCGTCACATCAATTTTCCATTTCTCTCTCCACCATCTCCTTTCCTCCCAGCCCTTTCCATGCCTTCACGTCCCTGGTACTCAAGGGCGGCATGATGGCGAGTGCCATCTTTGGCGGTAGCTTTGCGGCGGGCATAGAGAGCAGCAGCGGAGTATTAGCTCCTGGTGCGTTGTGTAGGGGTGGTAGGATTGTAGTGTTTATGTGTGTTTGAGTGATGTGCCGCCTCCGGCATCCTCCCTTTCAGGCTTCGCATTTTCCACGCCGCACGACTCGCTTCCACTCTTAGGCATGAGCTAATTCTCATCTCCTCATATTCTTTATATCTTTTGCATATAATTTAATTCATCAGTACAAGCCGCCGTGGTCAATTTGCCTCGTTGCGAAGGCGGGCTGGGCGACGGGTGCGCGGCCATGGGGGAAGGGGAGGGCGAGCTCGTGAAGAAGCTCCAGGAGCGGTCGGCCAAGAACTATGTATGTACACAGCAGAGGATAGTGATGGAAAATCAATGATCGTCAGCTGTATGGATGTGGTGGCTGGATGCGTACGCTACTTAAATTTTTACACGACCTCTGGGGGGGGTTAAAAGACATGTATGAGACTGAGAGACGACAAGGCCGCATTGATCAGGATTCTCACACGTTCCCTCCGTCCCTCCCTTTCTACTACCCAACAATAGGAGTCGAGCAAGAAGCAGAAGTTGATCAAATACAACCTCAACAACTTCAAGGACTACTTCGCGGTCAAGAACCAAAAGCTCGTGGTCAAGCCCGACGGGAAATTCATCGCCATTGACAACAAAGTCTACAAGCAGCTAGAGAAGGAAGGGAAGGTGGAAGGGAATTACTGGGTGTCAAAGGAAGCTCCACCGGCAGATGGTACAGTGGATTTTATTCCGGCAGGAAGTAGGAATGACGGGCCGACGCCTGACTTTTCGACGAACTAAGGAGAAGGGGGAGGGATGAATTTTGGCGTGCAGGGCGGTGGAGCAGTGGTGTTTCTGTGTTTCTAGCTCGGAATTAGATTGCAACAAAAGAAATGAATTTGAAGGGCGAATGAGCAATTGAAAAATAGGGAGCGGAAACTGCTGCGAGATGTGCCTTGCTTTTTCTCTTCGCATGCACAAGAGGCAGGAGGTTATCCAGAGCCTTGCCGCACGGGCACGGAATTCCTACCAGTTTTCGTCTGTCTTACGGGAGGCAATAGTTGACCATCTACATCGAGGATTTTCTGTAACTTGAATATAACCCTCTATATTCAACAGATTTCCGGAATGTACTTGACCTACACTGGGTGTGGGCAGAAGCGTAGCAGTAAAAGAGTATAGTAACGGAAATATTGCCGTTGCCCTGTTTCTTTTGGGGCGCTGTTGCCAGAGATTTCATGCCAGCCTCACTCAACATTCCCGCTTCATTCCCCCGCGATGTTGTATGTAAACTGCGGCATACCATCACCATCAAGTATAATCCCCATGGCCTTTTTCGGGCTTACGGCCCTCGGTCCTCAGGACCCGCTTGCAGTCTCCACAGACGCCGTCCAGCATTTGCACACTTTTCACTGACACCGACTGGAAAGAGGCCTTCGGCAGGCATCTCGATAAGAACACTAAAGAAAGTAAGAGGAAGAAGAGTTCGGAAATCGGCTGCGACGCAATCGCAGAAGCCTTCCCCTTGAATTATCCTTTCGCAACGATAGAAGATGTTTACCATGGCCCTGTCCCTCCTGCCGACCAGCGTCTCTTCGAAAAATGGCTGCAGCTGCCTTCTGAAGAGGCCACCATCACTCTTCCCGCCTTTCTCACTGCCGTTCAAGGAGCACGTACAGAGGCAGAGACCATGGTAGCTAGCCGCAGGTTTGAGGCGGGTCCCTCATGTGAGAGCCGGTCCTGGCAGGAATATTCCAGCAACCTGCGCAAGTGCAAAGCCAGCGTTCGTGCCCCGTCACAGAAGCAGACGATGCCCTTGACGGCGCTGCAGCGGATTAATTGGGAGACATATGCCTTTATTGCGGCGAATGAATGCAAGGCCATCCGCAGAAGCGAGGAGACCAAGTACGCCTCGGAAATGATCAAGGCAGGCCACTTTTGTTCTGATTGAGATGGTTTGAGGATGAAAGCGAATGGTTGAGACAGCAAGCAACGAAGCGAGGGAAGCATAAATAGTAGACTTGCTGTCTTGCTGTGTAAAGAAAGAAAGGGCATCGGCGCGAAAAGAAGAAAGAAAAGAAAAGAACAAACAAAAAAGTAAACATTTGCAAATAACAACACCGTTGATATCATCCTTCCAAACCTCTAAGCAGGTTTGTATATCTTCCTCTACATGCTTGCCAGAAGGCCCTCACAGGCATCTTCGAGTAAGTCCAGCACCTTCTCAAAGCCGTCGGCACCGCCGTAGTAAGGGTCTGGTACCGTCCTGGTTTTGGTTGAAAGGACATGTGCGTGTAAGACAGAAAAGATGAATAGAAAAAAGTAAAAAGCGGCATTGGTCAGCAAGAAAGAGACGAAAAAAATGAGGCATGGGACTCACTTGCGCAAATGAATGTGTGCGTGCACTCTTCGCTGCCCACCGCGAGCAGCAGCACATTTGCTCTCCTACATTTCACCACCACTACTACTACTACCATCCCTCCTCCTGCTCCCCCTCCTCCTCCTCCTCCTCCTCCTCCTCCTCGTCATCCTCCTCCTCCTCCTCCTCCTCCTCCTCCTCCACCTCCTCCTCCTCCTCCTCTTCCTCCTCCTCCTTTCCTCCTCCTCCTCCTCCTCCTCCTCCTCCTCCTCCTATCTTCCTTACCTTGCTCCCTTGTTGATCGTGCAGTACTCAGTCATGAGCCTGATTTTGCTTGCTGCTACAGAAGTTTTCCCCCAATGGTCAGCTGCCTCCATCACTGCGCTCTTGTTGGCTCCATCCATGCAGACCAACAAATCGAATTGGTCGACATCCTCGGCTGTCAGAGCGCGGGATAACGAAGTGATATCAATCCCGCGTTTGGAGGCGGCGGCTCTCATGCGGCTGTCGGCCCTATCGCCTTCATGATAGCTCCAGCCACCCTTTTGGTACCAGCCCGGGTTGCCTCCGCCGGTGCCGCAGCTGTCAATATGGAAACGCGAGGCTTTGGGATACGTAAGCGTTGAGTGAGTGAGAGAATGAATGAGCATCAGAGTGTGAATGGGAGAAATGGTGGCTTTCAACTGTGCGTGAGAGTGTTTGGACTGGGCATTTTCCGGCAAGATGAATTCACAGAAAGGAAAGAGGAAAGCGGATTTGTGCGGTTGAGCAAGAGCATACATATTAAAGATAGCTGGCGGCTGCGGAGTTGCGGGTAAGGAGGCTTTGTGGAAAGGTGCGCGTGGGCGACATAAAAGACAGGGAAACAGAAAAGAAGGACGGGTTTCAGGTTGCTTACCTTGACCATTTTTTGCTACCACGCTCTTGAATACGGCCTCAGCCTGCGCAAGTCAGTATGAGAGGGGTGGTGGGGGTGAAGGAGAGTATGATGCGGGGTCCTGGCTGAGCCGCGGGACTGACTCATTCACTCACCGAAGGGCTGCGACATATGTTTCCCAGGCACACAAACAAGACGGATTTGGTGATGGACGCGCCGTTCGCAGCGGACGACATGCGAAAAGAGCGGCGGTTGTTCAATGAAGGAGTAGCTGAGAGAGTCCAGGCGTGGATTGGGATGATAAGGGAGAGGAGGCAGCACAACAAGAGTCTTGACGATCGTGGCAAATGCGAAAGCGAGCGGCGTGGCATCTAAAAACAAGAGAGGAGGGTGCATGTGTGAGAGAGGGAGTCGCAGCAGTAAATGCGTGACACAGGGCAACGAATTCAAAGCTAAAATAAATGAGGTGCCAGTGGCACCGCGACCGATGTGTACGTGCCTGACGGTGGACATCGCACTGCCTTTTTAGTCTTACTGATCAGGTGCTTTTATCTTTCGTCTTTTCTTTTGTTACTACCTGCAAGGCTGACAGGGACGCGCACACACCGCAGAGGTGCTTGTCAAGGACAAGAATTCTGTTTTTACGTACAGATGCTGGCCGGTATCTCTTTCCCTCGTCCTCCTTCTTCCTCTTCTTCTTTTTCTTCTTCTTCTTCCTCTTCTCCTTCTTCCCCTTCTTTTTCTTTTTCTTCTTCTTACTCATCCTCACCCTTTATATATTTACGATTGCTTTAGAAGGGAATGTCGGTGTCCACATCGTACGATTCCACTTCATACTGCTCTCCTCCTTCTCTTCCTCCTCCACCACCTCCTCCGTTATTGCCATACGTCGACTTCTTTCTGTAGGGGGCCGTCACAGGAGGCACCGCCACCGGGACCTTGTTCCTATCATACTGCTGCAGCTGCTGCTGCTGCGGCGGTAGCTGCTGTTGCCCCCCTCCCAAGTAACTCTCCACAATCATCATCGGCTCATCTTCATGCTGCCCCTCCCACTGCTGCTGCTGCTGCTGCTGCTGATAATAACCCCCCCCTCCCATCTGCTGCGCTGGCATCTGGGTCCTAGCCGTCTGAAGTACCTCCACCCTTTTCACCCGTACCTTCAAATCACTCCTGTTCTGCCCGTATTTATCCACCCAGCTATTGGTGACAAGCTTACCTACCACCCATACCTTTGATCCTTTCCTCGCCCCTGCTGCTAGGTTCTCAGCTATCTTGCCCCATGCTTCCACTCTGATCCAATCCACCTCACTTGTCCCTCCTCCCTCCCCCCCTCTAGCAGCCCCCGGTGGCAGCTCCTTATTCACAGCCAGCGAGATCGATAAGACACAATTCCCACTGTCAAGGTACTTGACTGCTGGCTCGCTGCCTAGGTTCCCGACAAGCATCACTTGATTTACGACAGAGAACCCCCCTCCCCCTCCTCCTCCTTCACTACCTCCTTCCATGTTCATCATGCTCCGAAGAACGGATATTGGGGATGATAAATCCCGGGGGAAAGGACGGATATAGATGGGAGGCAGGATGGCTGCTGGACTTCGGTAGGAGGAAGAGGAGGAAGTGGGGGAAGAGAATTTGGGCAGGACGAAGGCTTCAGCGACGAGGGGTATAGTCGTAACTGCTGGTTGAAGATGAAAAGAGGGAGGGGTGGATGAGTGGGTGCTGAATAGGACATGCACACAGGAGGAGGAGGGAGGGAACGCCCTTACCAAGCACGGCGGACCTACCTAGGGGGGGCATATCCCTCCTCCTCCTTTCAGTTTGCTTTGAGGGAAGAGGTGCCCGATCCCAGTCATTCATTACTCTTTCTTAAGCATCGACGCACGTAGCTTATGATAGGGGTGGCACGAGACCGATTGCGTCCAGACCTTTTCCTCGCAATATCCCCCCAGCCCACTACCCCTTTTACCCATCCGTCAATCCTTCTATCCTTCCCACCTCCAGCGCCCTTCGCAAGCCCGCTTGGTACATACCTAATAGGAGAAGGCATGTTGCTGCTGTTGTTGTTACAGTTGCTGTTGGTCGAGGAGTGGTGCTGCCTCCCGCGGGTTGCTGCTGCCGAGGACGGACCATCTCTGATTAGCCTCCTGGCTTGCTGCTATCTACGGCCTTTGCCCCTTTTCTTGCTTGCCTGAGTGTGGATAGCGGACAGCAAGGTCAGGCTTGTGCTGTCTATGAGGACGATGCCACCCTTGCGGTATGGCTGGTCAACCATTTACGCCGCTGTTGGTCCAACGGCTTCCCGACCAGGCACAAGAAGAAGCGGCCTGCTGGGTACGATTTTGTATGTTTTTTTTTTCCTTTTTTGTTTTTGTTTGACTTGAGATGATCCTTTCGTGAAATCAATAGGGTCATAGTTAAGCCTTGATTCCATGGAAATAGGGTTGATAGAGTTTGGTCAAATGGGTGTGTGTATGCCCATTTCTATAAGGGGGGGGGATATTCACCCTATAATTGGATTGCCATGTATGTGGTCGTCTGGAGACGGTCGCTATGCATTCCAACATTCATTTATCAGCTTAGCAAGCAAAATAAATATCTTGGAGATAGTGAGGCGGGTAATGATGTTCCAGAGTAGACAGTCTTATTGCTCCAGCGCCTCAAGGCGGGCTGGTTCAGGGAGGCCAATGGCCAGGCGGTCTTGCGGGGGGGGTCTGCCGTGGTGGGACTCGGCGTCGATCTGAGTAGACATGTTCGGAGCTCGATGCCCAGGGCATGTGGACTGGCGAGATACAGGTATAAACCACATTCGGCATGTAAGGTTTGGGATCATAGGCAGTGATGTCGTTCCTCGCCCCATGGGGCGCGGAGGCCGTAGAGCTTGAGCGGAGCCCGATGACCGCATGGAGATCAGCGAGGCGAATATACAAGGGAAAGGTGAGTCCTGGTTCAGTGCAAGGGTGGAGCGATGAATTTTTCTACCTTGCAACCTCCACACCCCGTTGTTCTAGGTTCTTTTCTTTCACAATCTGGGCCGGCCGTCGGACACGTACGTCCTTCGTAATTACAACCCTCCTTTTTAAGGAGAGATATTCCTGCAAGTTTAGCTTCATCTACGTCGAATTTGGGAACGAAAGGTTAAAAATAAGTGATGGAGAGTCGTGTCTACAGTCATTGATTGCTTCTTTATCTATTGCCAGCTAGCTCACAATTTAGGGGCAGCTATGGCTATTGCACTCTCTTTCGGGCTCTAGAGCTTTTTTGTCAAGGTCTAAAAAGAAGTGGTCGGTCTCCCCTAGTGTTCAAGGTCGCACTTGACCTGAATTGACTTGTTGGTATAGAGTTGATGTCCTGAACTGACTTTTTATGGCACGTGCGAAAGCAGGTCAACACTTTAGCGTGCAGTGAGTGCGTCACACCCCCATGAGCAGGGCAAGCCTTGACCTGACCTGACTTGACTTGGCCTCCCACCCAGTCCGACAGAGTGAATCACAGCCCCCTTGCTTGCTTACGTACGAGAAAGAGCCATGCCTTGCTGGTATCGATGCCAGGAAATAATGCCGCTACTTCTGGTGTAATGCACCGTTTCTTGCTCCAAATCAACCCTCCGTGGCGGCTTGCTGCTGCTGCTCCTCGGCTTCTTGTGTTCTTTGTGTGCCAGTACAGGGGATAGAGGAGAAAGAGCAGTCAGAGACTATTGAACAGACATACAGCCGGTATCGAAGCTCCTCCTCAAGAAAATAGGGCGAGCGGCTTGGTGTTTGATGGCGCTTTGCGTGGTACGTCAAACACCCCAGCAAGAGCGAGCCGTCTTCACCACACGCCATTTGATCACATTTGCTTGTCTCCTTGGAGCGCCTTGAGCGCATTACCTTGGTCACAAGCACAAGTTGAAAATCCCTGTATCAGCTTGAGAAGGCCTCAAGGGTTTTGATACCTAGGCATGCATTTCTCTTGCTGCCTGTCTGCCGCTGCCATGCAGATCCCAAGGCTTCGCCCTCCGTTATCGCACCATCCATCATCCAAGCCCTCAACTCAATTCCTCCTCACGCCCCGCGCACACCAATACACAGGCAAAGGCTTCCCCCATCCTATTATAACACCGGTTGTCCTCCCTCCCACCCCGGCGCCTGGAATCCTCGTACGCCCAGAGAGGCACCTCCTCCTCCGCCTCTCCTTCATCAAACCGGACTCGCAGCGGCATCAGCAGCGCGGGGTCAAGTCAAGTAACCATTCATTTAGAGCACCATGTGCGGGATTCTGGCCATCTTTCGCTCTACTCTCTCCGAGGCTGAGCTGCGCAAAATTCTGATCCAGAATGCCCTTAAGTAAGAGTGTACTCTGCGTGTATGGGGGGGGATGGGGTTTATGTAGCGGTCTCAGGGGAAGATGGGAGGGGAGTCGTGCGAGACTCTATATCTCTTGCCTGCGCTCTCTCCCAACATGCTTGGTGTTGTGAGAGCCCATAAGCAGGATGATAGAGGAGTACGAATGAAAGAGAATCCAACCTTTGCTGTCTCCTTTTCCTTCCCACAAAACACACAGGCTGCGACACCGTGGCCCGGATTGGAGCGGCTACAAGGTACAACCTCGCTCTCTCCATCCCTCCCTTTTCGATTCCTCCATTCCTTACCTTCTGCCTTCCGCACGTTTTCACTCCTTTTCCTCTTAAACTCAAAAACCCTCACCCATAGGTGTACGGCAACAACGCCATTGCCCACGAGCGCTTGGCTATCATCGACCCCGACTCAGGCTCGCAACCTCTGGTCAGCCCGGACGGCAACGGTATGCATACCTCGTGACTGCATCTCTTTCCAGCATATGACCGAATGGGTAATGGATGTACACTGGATCCATCGCTCCCCTATTTCCTAACCTCTCCTTTCCCCCCCCTTCCATCCCCTCCCCCGCTCTACCTCAGTCATCGTGGCTGCCAACGGCGAGATCTACAATTACAAGGAACTGTATGAAGAGCTGGGAGGCACTGATTTCTACACCCCCAAGACCGGCTCAGACTGCGAGGTGGTCATTCCCCTCTACCTCAAGCACGGCCGCAACTTCCCGAATCTCCTCCGAGGGATGTTTTCGTTTGTCCTGTACGATAAGAAGGAGGACTCGTTTTTTGTGCTGAGAGACCATATGGGAATCACCCCTCTATATGTCGGGTATGGAGCTGATGGCTCGGTGTGGTTCGCGAGTGAGATGAAAGCCTTGACGGACGTGGTGGCGCGAGTGGAGGTATTCCCGCCGGGGCACGCCTATGATAGCAAGGCCGGGGGGGAGGGAGGGAATGGAGGGTTTGTGCAGTGGTATAACCCTGTGTGGTACAACCCTGGGTATTTACCGACGGAGAAAGTGGAACTGTTGAATGTGAGGAACTCGTTCGAGATGGCAGTGAAGAGGAGGATGATGTCGGACGTCCCCTGGGGGGTCCTCCTGAGCGGGGGTTTGGACTCGTCGCTGGTGGCCTCGATCGCGAGCAGGCTGAGTAAGAGGGACCCGCACTGCGAGTGGCCGCGGCTGCACTCGTTTTCGGTGGGACTGGAGAACTCCCCGGACTTGGCAGCTGCGGCTGAGGTGGCGCAGTTTGTGGGGACGGTGCACCACTCGTATGTGTTCACGATTCAGGAGGGGCTGGATGCGGTGAGGGAGGTCATTCACCACTTGGAGACGTATGATGTTACCACGATCAGGGCGGCCACCCCCATGTTCTTGATGAGCCGGAAGATCAAGGCGAGGGGGGTGAAGATGGTCCTGTCAGGGGAGGGGGCGGATGAGATTTTCGGAGGGTACCTATATTTCCACAAGGCGCCCAACAGCAAGGTGAGTTTTGTCTCCCTTTCATCCCTGACCCTCCCTCCCTTCCCCCCTCTGCCATGTTTTTGATGAGTTGGAACATTAAGGCTTAAGAATTCGACCAATTCGACGGCCTGCGTGCCAACAAGGCCACGCTCTGGCATCTGACCCTCCCTCGTTCCCTCCCTCTCTCCAGGAACTTCACATGGAGACGGTGGACAAGCTCAAGGGCCTCTATCAATTCGACTGCCTGCGCGCCAACAAGGCCACCTCTGCGTGGGGGGTAGAAGTCCGCGTCCCCTTCCTCGACCGCGACTTCCTCGACGTGGCCATGACGCTTGACCCTCAGGACAAAATGATCATCAAGGGAGGAGGAGCAGGGGCCAGTGGAGGAGAGGGAAGTGGGGGTCGACGGATTGAGAAATGGATTTTGAGGAAGGCGTTTGATGATCCCGCTGATCCGTACTTGCCCGACAAAATCCTGTGGCGGCAGAAGGAGCAGTTTTCGGACGGGGTGGGGTATGGATGGATTGATGCCTTGAGAGACCACGCGAACGCTGAAGTGTCTGACCAACAGTTCGCTGCGGCTGGGAATAGGTTCCCCCACAACGCCCCCCAGACGAAGGAGGCGTACTTTTATCGCTCTATTTTCGAGCAGTACTACGCGAGCCCATCGGCTGCCGCTACAGTTCCGGGGGGGCCCTCCATTGCGTGTTCGACGCCTAGGGCGATGGAATGGGATGCTTCCTTCAGAGGAAGGGCGGACCCGAGTGGACGCGCGGTGGCTGCAGTGCACGAGAGTGCGTATGTAGAGGGCTTCACGCCGCAGGAAAATGGAAAAGTGATTGAGAAGTAAGGGAGGGAGGGAAGGCAGGGAGGGAGGTGGGGGAGCTGGACTGTGGCGGATG
>AFGO01002158.1:18872-35454 GCA_004335405.1 Nannochloropsis granulata CCMP529
AAGGAAAAAGATTAAGAGCGAGAAAGGAATGAATTTTCTTCTTCCCGCGGTGAGTGGTGCTGAAGGGATCCTTTCTTTATTTTTGCATGCGTACTGCATTTTTTTGTCTCTTCGTACTTGAGAATACTTTATAATCTTTCGATGTCGCTTGAGACGGACTGTAACGAATGAATGGATGAATGACTGACGTTTCGCCCGCGCACCGCCACCGTCATCTGTGTTTGTGTATCTACAACTTAGTGAGGGGAAGGCAAGGGAGGAGTCCATGTGCTGAATCCGTCGTGAGCAGGCCATCATGAGGAGAAAGGGAAAGAGAGGTCACTATGTCGTCCGACTCAACATGTTGCACGGCGTGATGTCGTGACCGGGAGGCATCAAATCTCGGATCAGAAGGAATCCGACCGACCGCCCTGTAGCAGATTGTGTGAAGGGTGATTTGATCAATCTCCATGCAAAATACTGTTATGGTTAGTGCTGTGTGTGTCGAGAAATATGGGAAACCAAATCCGCGTCTGGATTTGGTTTCCCGCCCTTGCAAATGCCTATGGCGCGAAACCAAACCAAGCGCTTGGTTTCTCTCGGCGCAATGTCTAATTAAACGCGCACTCCACCCGGGCAAGAAAATTCATTTTATTCATTTCTGCTATTTTTATGTGACTTTCTTCTTTCTGTCTTCTTTATTTTGAGCATTGTCGTGTGCACCAATCTTTACTTGACTTTCTTTGCATCTTCCTCCTTGTCCAACTCCGCCGCCAAATTCTGTCTTTTGACTGCTGCTGCGCTCATCTCCGCCCCACGACCGCCCGCCAACACCTCTCGCTCCTCTCCTTCATCCCTCAACTTCCTCAGCCCCTTCACTCCCTCCAACCTCTGCTTCACCAACGCCTCCAAGTGCTCCGCAGCACCATCCCGCCAATCCGAATTAGTCAAAGAATACAAGGCTGAGTCTCTGTTGGCCTCCCGCCAGACCATGTGCTTCCGCAGCACGCCCTCGTTTATAAACCCCATGCGCTCCGCCGTCTTTCTGGCCCCGTAATTGTCCGTGTCACAACGCCATTCCACGCGGCGATACCTACATGAAAAGTCAAAATAAAGTTGATTCGGTATGCGTAGTAAATTGATCCATTCCTTTCGTAGTAAACTGATCGATTCCTTTCTTCCCCTTTTTCCCCTCCCTCCCTCCATCCCTTTATTCCCCCTGCATTTAACTTTACTCACCCTAGCCTATCAAACAAATACTGGAGAAGCAACTGGCCCACCTCCAGCCCTGCGTAAGTGCCACGAAACGCAGGAGTCAGCCATATGTCCCCAATTTCGGCTCGTAAGTGCAAAGGAGTGTTGTGGAGGAGGCAGGCCATGCCGATTATGTAGCCGGAGGGTTGGTCACGCTGGAGGGATGGATGGGGGTATGGTTGTAGTCATGAGGTAAGCAACGTGATTCGCTTTGTTGTTGTCAAGATGATGAGGTGATGGTGGTGGTGGAGGGTACAACGGAAGGGGTTTGCCCTCCTCCTCCTCGACAAGGGTAAATATGCCTCTATTGGCATACACCCCCTCCTTTTGGCATCCACTCCCTCCTCCCCTCCTTCCCTCCATACATCCCTCCCTGCTTTTCCTCCTCCCACTCACCACGTAGAACACCATATCCCCCTCTTCTTTTACCCGCTTCCTCAACCCCTCCATCATCCCCTTGGCCTGCTCATGCGGCCCCATCTCTGCAGGCACCCACCGCCAGATCCTCTCCAAGGGGTCATAACTCCCATTGCCATACCGCGGGGAACCATCACTAATCTCAAATAATGTATTAACCACCTCCTCCTTGTCCCCGAGTACTACCAGCTCAATTCCTCGGCCCTGCAGACGTCCTCCTTTGATGTGTGGGGTACGAGGAAGTGTGCGGGACGATTCGAGAAGGGCGTCGTATAGGCGGGGTTTGGCTGTGAGAGGGACTTGGAAGGCCTTTGTGCCATGTTGTTGGTAGGCTTCTGCCTGGGTGTCATGTGTTGGGAAGAGCGGGTGGGCGTCGAAGTGTTAGATTCGCGGAGGGGGAGGAGGGAGGGAGAGGGAAGGGTGATGCTAGGACATGCAAGGCGCTTTGATAGTTGTTGTGAATGGCGCAGATGTCGTCTGTGAACGAGCTTATAGGTAACGAATTTATGCACATACCCGCCGTAGCCGCATCTACACTTCACTTCCTACTCCCTCAGTCCGCTGTACCATATTTATACACGCCTACCAACACACCTGCTCGCGCATCCGCTTGAAGGAGCCGCCAGCCACCAACAAGTACAGCACCACCAGGACCGTCACAATGTACACGACGCACCCTGCCAAGATGCCCCATTGGTAAGGCTTTCGTGATGGTGTTCAGTAGAGTGGGGAGGGAGAAATGAGGGGAGGGACGATGGGGAGGAGGCTGCCTCACCATGGTGGGGCAGGGTAAGTCTTACCTCTGCCGTACCGTCCAGAAAGCTCTGAACAACCGCGCCTACGGAAAAAGAGGGCAACCAGGAGGCCATATGCCTGTGAGTAGGTTGAGGTGGAGGGCATAAGTGCGCTGAATTGAGTAATGGACTGAAACACGGCTGAGGCAACCTCCCACCCTCAGAGTGAGTCTCAGTAAACAAATAAGGGAAGGTGAAGGCAAACGACCACATCCAAGATTATTATCATCGGTCTCGATCTCATGATTTCTTTCTTTTTTTCCTTTTTATGAACCCTTGCTCTTTACTGCCCTCATTCCTCCTTCGTCCCTCCATCGACACAAGAAAGCCTACGCTCCCCTACCTGCTCTGCTAAAGACTGACTCTCCATCCTTCTCAACCACCAAAATGGGCATGATATCGAAGCCTGGCCCGAAAAGAAATATTTATTGATGACATTGTACACTCAAGTGGATGATGACGATGTTGACTCTCAATTACCGCAGATGACTCGCTCCCGAACTCTCTCTCTCTTCCTCTCTTTCACTCACGCGAACAGCATCCTTTCCACACTCCTTCTTTTAACTCTCTTCCCTTTCAGACCTCTTTCCCCGAGGCCCCTAACAGACTCGCCTTCACTCCCGATTTCTTCTCTCCCGCAGAAAAAACGCCTGAAAACAATGCTTTTATTTCAATATTCACCACACCAAGTCAAGTTCCCCTCAATTCTCCCCCTTCTTAGAGCTCAAATACGGCCTTCAGAGTCTTCAGCGCCACCAGGTTCTTCTCCAAATCCTCCGTCGCCCTCAAGTGGGACATAGGCCCATGCAGCAGCTTGTTCACAATCCCCTTGGTCAACCTCTCAACCGTCTGGAGCTCATTATCCGATAGGTTATTAAGCTTCTTCGACGCCTTTTTTAACTCCTCCATTCGCATCGTCTCGGCCTTCTCCTTGAGCTTCATCAGCGCCGGGACCGCGCCGAGGGAGAACTGCCACGAACGGAATTTCTCCATTTCTTCCACCAGCAAATCCTCCGCCTCGAGCATCTGCTTCTTGCGCGTGGCCGTGTTTCGGTCCACCACCTCCTTCAGGTGATCAACGTTGTACGAGTACATGCCCTCGATGTCAGCCACCTCTGTCTCCACATTGCGGGGGACAGAAATATCGACAATAACTTTGCCGGGAGCCAAGCCGGCATCTTGGACGTTGTCCTTGGTGAGCAAACAGCCTTGGGCGGAGGTCGAGGTGTAGACCACATCATGGGAGTGCATAACGGGCCACAGCTCATCCATCAGTCGGATATCCACCTCCATCTCGGGAAACTCTGCCGCCAGGGTCTCTGCCCTCTCCCTCCCTCGGTTCATCAGCGTCACGCTCTTCACGCCTTGGGAGGCCATGTGGATCATTAGTAACCGCGACATTTTCCCCGCCCCAATGATGGCCACCTTACTGTCCTCGAACGTCTTCCCCAAGTCCTTGGGGCAACGCAACTGCGAAAACTCCACCGCAGCTGACGAAATGGAGACAGCACCCTTGCTGATCCCCGTTTCAGAGCGTACGCGCTTCCCGGCCGCGACGGCCGAGTTGAGCATCCGCGACACGACCTTGCCGCCTTTCCCATCCTCCTCCATCCCGTGGTTATAGCACTGCTTGACCTGACTTAAGATCTGTCCCTCCCCCACCACCAGCGAGTCCAAGCCACCCGACACCCGCATCAGGTGCCAGATAGCGTCTTCCCCCGAGAGGAGGAAGAGATTTTTTCTAAGAACTTTCTGGGGCAGGCCCGAGTGACGCTCCAAGAAAGCAGTCGCCTCGTGGAAGGCAGCGTAGGAGTCGTGTGCCGCAAAGTATATTTCGAACCGATTACACGTCGACAGGGTGCAGGCCTCGGCGATGACATTGCTCTCACACAGCTTGTTGGCGGCGTCGTTCCATTGCGCCTCCGGGATTGACAACTTCTCACGAACGTCCACAGCGGCGTTGTGGTGCGACAAGCCAATCACGTGCACTTCCAAGGGCGTCATGCTCGTGGCCTTGCGCTTCTTCTTGCCTTCTGCTTTCTCCTCCTTCTCAGCTGCTGCGGCCACTACGCCCGTCGAAACAGGAGGGGCAACGGTTGCCGCGTAGAGCGGCTTCAGAGCAGCCCCCACGCGGCGCTTGCGCATGCAGGATTCTACCGTGCTGCCCGTCGAGGGCGCTACGAAGAGCCCCGAAGACGTGCGGAACCCGCCCTCATCCGACACGGCGGCCGTCGCGCCGCTGATTGGTTGCCGGGGGGCGGTGATGCTGCGGGGAAGGGTGGCCGGGGCCAAAAAGGCGGTTGTCGTCATCGTGTTCGTGGCCTTGCTCACCCCCCAGCCTCGGAAGGGGCAGTTGCGGCCGCCAGCTTTAGCACCGCTCCCGGACGCTGCGGTGCTTCCACTCATGCCTAGGATAAAGAGCAGGTGGAGCTGCAACAAGGCGAAGAAGACGCGGAGAGGGCACATGGTTGGTTGTCGTAATGTGGGGTGAGTGATTGGTCGACCTCGGGAGATGACGGCAGGGCCTGGCTTCCCGTCCTCAAGCTCAACTCGTCCTACAGCAACCGCACGGCAGGCAGGCTGCAGCAACAGTAGGGGTGAAAAGGCGTCTGAGGTAGTGTGTGTGTGTGGATGGGTTGGAGTGTTGGAGTCAGTAAGAGTGCACAAAGGCATCGCTAGACAAAAAATCTTGCGCAGCAATCTGGCTGGGTCTTCTTGTTGCTTGCCATAGCCACAAGCGCTGCAAGGCCTCCTGGAGCCCCAAATTCCCTCTCCCCTCGCACATAAGGGCCTTCGCTTGAGCTCGCATGCATGTGCTTGTGCCAGGTTTTGGACTGTGCCTGACCAGGGAAGAGGGCATGGCGTCATGTGGAGAGGGATGCCAAGGTTGCCGACTATGAAATGCCTCTGATTCAGCGCTTTCGATCTTTGGCAGTGGGGGACAACCCAAGAGATTTGGGTGGAGGGTTGACCACTTTGTTCTTTTGTTGTGTTGATGTTTGTTTCTGGTGGCCTGATTGGAGAGGGATGTTGTGTTTGGGTCGCAGTGGCAACCGAAAACTCAGAGAGTGGCCATAGTGGTTATTGAAGGCTTGGATGCTTCTCTCATCAAATCCGAGCTTCTGAGGTTGCCGCAGCACAATCGAAGCTCAACCCCGTGTTTTTCGCTCAAGCCGGGAAAGGCCTCGATTACGGCTGTCCCAGCATTTCGGCTCAGCACATGTCCGGGTCGCCGAATTTCACAAGGTGAGTTCTGGTATGCAGCCCCACGGCACCAAAAGCCACATCAAACACACCTTTACATCCCAAGCGTGAGGCTCCGTCGAGCCACACTGGCTTCACCGCCAATTTGCTCCTGTGTAGATCGAGGTGGATCGAAAACTTGACTCGTTTAGTCCATTTATCCTCCAGGACGACGTGTCTATGAGGTTTCACAACAGCTGGAGCAGCAGCAGCAGCAGCACAAGCGGGGCGGCCACGACGTCTGCGCATCCCCTTACCATGACACGGGCACTGTTAGGTACACCTGGTACAGCGTTGCTGCGTAGACATTATTGTTCGTAATCCGTCCGCATCAAGGACGAGCCTTACCTTTTCATCCCACGCGGGCGCGGACGCACAGTTGATGCATCCGCACGTACCATCAGACGCTATGCGCGTCCGGCGCGGACAAGACACGCTGCATCAATCCACATCTAATATTTTTTTTCCACCCGTACCTCTTCCACCACGACAAAAGAGCCACAGGACGAAAATGAGTCACCCCACCACCGAGCCACCCGGTCCCTCCTCCTCCAGCACGCAAGCCCTGATTACCTGCGACAACTTTATCCAAGGAAAATACCAGCCCTCCTCCTCCTCCAATCATTATCTCCCCGTCATCTCGCCGGTGGACAACACGCAGGTCGGGAATGTCTGCATCTCTAACGCCGCCGATGTTGACATGGCAGTGGCCTGTGCCCAAGGAGCCTTTCCTGGCTGGAGCGGCTTGACCATGAAGGCACGGGCTAGCATCATGTTCCGCTTTCAGCACTTGATGGAAATTCACGCGGAAGAGTTGGCCCAGCTGGTAGTGCGTGAGAACGGGAAGAACATCGCCGAGGCCCGTGCCTCCGTCGCAAAAGGAAACGAGACGGTGGAATGGGCGTGTGGGCTGCCCCAAATGGCGCAAGGGAAGATCTTGCAGGTCTCTCGCGGGGTCACATGCTCGGATATGCGCGAGCCTATTGGGGTGGTTGCTTCTGTGTCTCCTCTTAATTTTCCGATCATGTGTCCCATGTGGACGATTCCGATCGCGTTGACTGCAGGGAATTGCGTCATTCTCAAGCCGTCGGAAAAGGTGCCTTTGACGATGCACCGTGTTGCGGTACTGTTACACGAAGCAGGGGTGCCTCCAGGGGTGTTTCAGACCGTAAACGGTACAGCCGAGGCGGTGAACGCTCTGATCGATCATCCGGGCATTGCAGGAGTGACATTTGTAGGGTCCTCAAGGGTGGCGGAGTTGGTGGCCAATCGGGCAACCAAGTTAAATAAAAGGGTGCTGGCTATGGGGGGGGCGAAGAATCATTTGGTGGCGCTGCCGGATTGTGAGGTGGAGAGTGCGGCGAGTGATATTGTGGCGAGCTTCGCAGGCTGTGCGGGGCAACGGTGCATGGTACGTTACCGCGTGTCAACATTTTGATTGGTGACATTCTTGTGTCTCTCCTCCTCCGGTCGTACAGTCTTTGCCATCATCTTTCCGTGATAATTCTTTCGTGTGTTTTCAATTATTTATGTACATTCATTCAGTCATTTATTTATTTGTTTGTTTATTCATCATCTCTAATTCTAATCTCAGCATACACACGCAACTTTACTCCGCCCCTTCCCTTCCTTTGCACAGGCGGCCACCGTCCTCATCCTCGTCGGAAAGCAGCCCGCGTTGCTCGACGCCATAGTTAGCAAAGCCAAAGCCCTCGCTCCTGGAGTTGCGCCTGGGCAGGTGGGTGCAATCATTGACGCCGCGTCGCAACAGCGAATTTTGGAATATATAAGCGAGGCGGAGAAGGAGGGGGTGAAGCTGTTGGTGGATGGTCGGGGGTGGGCAACGAGCCAAAAATCGGGAACTTGGGTGGGGCCGACGGTGTTGCTGCATTCGAATAAGGAGGACAAGGCGCTGAAGGACGAAATATTTGGACCAGTCTTGTCGGTGATTGAAATGCAGACTTGGGATGAGGCGATTGCCTATGAAAATGCCAATCCGCATGGGAACGCTGCTTGTATTTATACGACGGTTGGGGCTCACGCTGCGTATTTTGAGACAAGATTCCGCGCGGGCATGATAGGGGTTAATGTGGGCGTGCCTGTCCCGAGGGAGCCGTTCTCGTTTGGAGGGTTGTTTGGCACGCAAAGTAAGTACGGATGTATGGTAGATATTACGGGCGAGGGTTGCCTGGAGTTCGTGACGAATAAGAGGAAAATAACGACTAAGTGGGCGTTTCCTGTAGGGGTAGGGGGGAATGCTGCTGGTGGGGACCTGAATGGGAGTGGAGGGGGGGGGGTTCAGGGACACCAGCTGCAGCAGCAGCAGCAGCAGCAGCATGCACCGGACCGGGCGAGTTTTGTGGGGGCCATGTAGGTAGGAGGAGAAAGAATACACGAGGAAGATAAGAATAGAAAGGTTTACAGCAAGCGTCTCAGTCGACCGCATTGTAAATTTCAGGGTTTTCTTCTTCTGCGCCATTTTGTCTGCACTCCGTCAACACAGGCACCAGAACACCGCACTCTTAAATACACAACGTTTTCATCTTCAACGCACTCACAGACACAAACTGGTACAAATCTTTTCATCGCCCTTCTTTCCCTTCCTCCTTCTCCCCCTCCCTCCCTTCCTTCTCTATTTAAAATTCTGCTTCAGCCAGTCCGCTGCAATCTTTTCCCGTTCCTTCTCCCGCTGCCTCACCAGTTTATTCCGCTGCCTTCGACGCCAATAGCTCCCATCCTCATTCGGGTGAATTATCTCATAATCTCCCTCCGTCGTCTCCTTACTCAAGGCCTCCAACGACGACACCAGAATCAACGCCTGCCCCTCCCCCACCACCACCATCTCCCTCCCTCTTAACTGCTCTTTGTCCACCACGATCCCCAAAGGTGACAATGTCTCTGCATCGTACTCGATCACCTGCCCTTCATGCACGCCCAACACCCGCCCATCCGCCATATGCCACCAACAAACCTTCTCCCTCCCCTCTCCCTCTCCGTCCATTGCATCCAGAATGACTCCTTCCGGGCTCTGCAAATAACACCCATCTTCTTCCGCAGGCGAATAGGCTCTAAACCACTTATCATGTGCGTAATCCTCATGCCCATGCGCCTCGACTATATCCTCCCCCCCTGGCTTATATTTTATCGAGACATCCAATCGCAACTCTCCGCCCTTGTGGTGGTTGACCGTGTAGACTTGCAGGCCCTCCCCATCCCCCTGCACCATCCGACTTTGCCTCCTTCCGTCCCTCGAGGACTTCTCACCCATCACGCCCGTTTGGACGAAAGCCGTCCCTTCCCTAGACGTAATCGAGTCTTCGTAGTCTGCTGAGAGGTGGAAGTGACCCGAAAACCATGCCTTGATGCAATGGTTTTCCTTGCACAAGCGAATGAATACCCGACGTTCCTCGTCCCCGCTCGAGTGGTTGAGGAAGGCACAGCCATTCTTAATATGAACGTTTTGGACCACCCTAATCCCAGCCCCCATGGGAGGGGCATGGCTAAAGACGAGCACGCGCCAGCCCTCCTCCTCGGGATGTTGCTTCAGCAGATTCTCGAGCCAAATGGTTTGGGCCTTGGGGATGTAGACTTCGTGAGAGGAGAAGGGCGACGACCTGAAACGGGTCGTACTCAAGCCGATGCAGAGGGTCTTTTCGCCAATTTGATGACAAAAAGTGGGGAATTTTAGTCCGAAGGCGTTTTGCCAAGCTTGTAGATTTTCGACGTCTGTAGAGAATTCGTCCATGCCCTCCAGGTCGTGGTTTCTGAAGAGGGGAAGTGGAGAGGGATGGAGGTCAGTAAATGGGTGGGAAGGAGGAAAGAAGGGCGGCGCAAGTAACTTACCCCGTCACCAGGTTGAAAGGCAGGTGGTATCCCTCCAGGTAAGCCTTGGCATGCTCGAAGCAAGTCGTCGTACCGGCATCGCCGTACGCCCCGAGGTCGCCTAAGCTTACGAGACGGGCCTGGGACTTGGGCGAGGAGAGCTTGCTTTTGAGCTTAGCCATGTTGTCCATGATGTGCTGCCGGCCCTCACTATGAAGCGCCATGTCGTTACGATCCAGATGCAAGTCGCCGAGTACAGCTAGGCAGAAGTCGGGCACCAAGCCTTCCTCAGCTTTGAAAGGCTGTCCCCCGGCCAAGACAAGGCCTCTGGATCGAAGACGCGTCTTGGCAGCTTTAAGGGTGTGACTGAAAAAGGCATGACTACTTGTTGGGATGGTGACAAAGGCAAGCAATAGGAGCAGCAGGAGGGATAACATTGGTAGCTGCACCATTCTGTGTTGTGCGTGGGTGTGGGGGTTTCGTTCGGGTGCTACAGGAAACAGTAGTCCCGAAGTCGTGCGGGGATGAGGAGATCGGACTTGGGCGTTTGAAAAGACAAGTCCAGTCGCCATGACTTACAGCTCGGCGCGCTTGTACCATCAATAGGACCGCCAGTTTTGTCTATAGGTGTGCAGTATAAGAGCATAAAAGAGGCCGTAGGATCCGTGCAAAAGGCTAAGTCAAGTCACCTCGGCAACCTCCCCATCCCCATACCTCCGGGGCCCTCCCATCGTTTTCGCATTTACAATGAACTATTTTCTTACTTCTTTTGTTCCTTATCTAATATCATGGATGGTTTCTTTGTACAGTTCCTCTTTATGAATAATCGCCCTGCTACCAAAATTTCAAGAACGACACGCCCGCACCTACCACCCTGCCCACGCTCGACATCATACCCCCCCCACTCCCGCCGCCCTCCCCTCTTCCATCCAAGCTTCCCGTCTCGCTTTCAACACGTCGCAATTCGGTCACATTACTCGTACCACCATACCCATGGCCATGCCGGAATGATTCGTAGAGTCCGCGTGACCGGCCCACAGGATGGCCGCTCTTTCTTCTCTGCTTGGTCGTCGACGCCGTCTTACGGTCAGCCGAACCTGCGTCAAGCCTGAAACCTGTGGCATTCTTCTTCTCTTTTTCTTCCATCTCCCCTCCTTGATAACTCCTTTCCCCATCGTCCTCCCCTTCTTTCCCTTCATACTGACCCTCCTCTTCCTCCTCCTCCCGCACAAGCAACATGGACGACACCGGCCCCAAATTTTCCGCATCCGCCCTCGACAACTTCCTGAACAAACTCAAGGACAATACAAAACACCCCATCCCTGTCGCAAACGCAATAACCAACTCCACTACCACCAAAGCAAACGTGAGATCATGACTTATAGGCGGAGTCTCTGCCCCTCCTGGCGCATCAGCATGCAACAACGTCCAAACCAACGCCGCAGCCAACGTGCTTTCCTCTCCATACATATCCTCTTCCTTCCCCCGGGGTAAACCAGAGACAGGATCAAAATACCGAGAAAACCGAAAAGCCGGGGCCGTCTTTGGAGGCTTCGCAAATGGGTCCATGCTCGCGGCACAGACCAAGGAAACCGTCTCGTTCAACAGCCAATGATTCAAACCGACGTCACCATTCATGGCCAGGCCTCGTTGGATGATTAAATTGTGCAGCAGAGATACCTTGGGGCTGGGGTCTTGTACTGCACAGCCACTGGTGGGGAGTCTATATACATCCCCTTGACATTCAAAAGAGGAGGCCAAGCCCGGCGTAATAATTTGAAACAAGAGGCCTTCCACTCGAGAAGGAGACAGACCCTCTCCTCCCACATACAAAGGCCAAAAATTACCCACGACGCCAAGAGGGTAGAAGCTTCCGGGGGGCAAAGGGACGGAGGGAGGAGGGGCGGACACTGCGGGGGGTTTCTTGGGCACGGCTAGGCTGCGCAATGTACCCGCGTGATGATGATGCACCGGTGTCATCACCTGCTCTAGTTCACCACCACCACCACCACCACCACCAGCAGCAGCGGTAGCAGCAGTAGCAGCAGCCACACCATCACTACCGGCTCGCTTCGCCGGCGCCGTCAAACCCTCCACTCCCAACCCAGCCACCACGCCCGTCTGCGTCGCCGCCGGTGCCGCCACAATAGGGGCACTTGATGCTGTTGCTGCTTCTACTTCTGTTGTGGCCATTTTGGGTGCTGCGTTCGGTTCAAGCAAATAACTACTGTACCGATCCCCCGCCCACAGGTACTCTAATCGTGTGGTGGCTGTCTCTGACCACGCCGTCACCGCACTTCGCACCCCATCATCCACCACGTTCGAACTATGCAGCTGCAATACCTTCGCCATTGCCGCCAGGCTCACATCCGCCGCCGCTAACACTGAATTAAACTCCACGTCAATCACCATAAAAGGAGACTCCTGTTGAATCCTCGTGTCATCATACCCATTCCTCCTCCCCATCAAATCAACCAAGAACATTTCTGCCATAAAAACCTCTTCTCCAGGATACCCGGCAATGGCCGCTGGCTCCTCCAAGGGGACGCGTGGTACCCATTTCTCGGCTATCAGTCGCGCTTGGGTGGCCTTGAGCACCTCGGCCCATATGGGTGAGTCCGCCGGGAGCTCGCTTTCCCACGGATGGTAGGAGTACACCAAGTGATCATGTGCATCTCGGTCTAGGTGGAGGTAACCATGATACTTATAAATGGCAGGAAATACTTTAGCGAGGAAAGCCAGGCCTGCATCGTCCCGTCGGGCATTGAAGAGTTGCATTGCGACGATGGCATGATAGGGGGGGGCAGCGAGTCCTGCGCTGGTTAGATTGGACCCATCTTGAGGAGCTTGCCATTGACTAGGACCCGGGAAGAATGTTCCTTGAAGCCAGGCGGCGCTGTCGCTGGCGGTGGGGAAACGCATACGGGGGACGAGGCCATTGATGGGCCATTGGCCTGCTAGGCTGTGTTTTGGGGTAGGAGGCAGGGAAGGATTGGAAGGGAAGGAGGGATGGGGATTGAACAAAGAAATACAAGATTGACAATGATTGTTGGAGACATAATATGACGTGTAAAGGGCCGCAGAAGTTACGATTCGGACCGACTGGGGTTGACCCTCAAGCTCAGTACCGAGCTCCGCCTCTGCTGCCTCCCTCCCTCCCTCCCTCCCTCCTTGCCAGCGCCCGCAAGCGATAGACTCTCTATCCACACACATGTAGTAAAAACGTACCTCGCCAGCAGTTCTTTCATGCCCGCGTCCGGGTCAAACTTGGCATAGGCATAGGCGGTAAAGAGGGAGGAGGTCGACTCGAGAAAGGGAGCTGTGGCTTTGGAAGGCACCGTCCATCCATGCGCGGGATCGACGTTCGCTCGTAGCAACGCCTGGGCCTTATCGAGCAGGAGGGTCGTGTCGCAGGCTTGCTGCGCGTGGTTTAGAAAGGGGTTAACCAAGGCAAGGAGAATGCTTGCCGCTGCGGATGTTCTTCCAAGCATGGCCGTAGCTAGAGAAGGCTGCACGGCTTGGCTTCGGGCAGCCTGGCTTAGTTGGAGTGATGCCTGCTTGGGAGCAAGGACGCAATGGCGAATGAGATGCTAGTCGCGGCGGTCATAGTACGTGATGCATGTGTTGAGCGAGCACGTAACATTTCCTCGATGAAGCAGCGAGGGCGCCGCAGGGAGACTGATGACGCTGCGACATGTATTTGCTCCTTGCTAGGGGACACAACCACGCCAAGATCCCACGATACCTTCACAGTACAAGCACAGGCGTACTCTGCATGTGCAACTGTGGCTGGCTAGCCCAGTGGGCCTCTTGCCGCGGCGATCTGAGCTCGAGAGCCAGCCTCCCCACCACCCCCAGTCTCGCCTCTGCCCTCCATCATCACAGTCATAAGCACTCCTCTCCGTCTAACCCCTACACTATCGCACAAGCGGCACCAACAACAATCATATCCGCACATGGTTAAAATTCACAACCCAAGCCGACTCGGCTTGTCTGGTGGCTGTGTCCCCCTCTAGCCTCCCATCTCTCAACATCACCCCTCCCTCCTCATTCCCCCCATCTCGCCCTCTTCCCACACAGCCATGCCGCCGCCCCCCGGCCAAAGCCTCTTTCAAATTGTCAACGGCCTGCGGCATTATGGTGTCGGGGCCCGCCTAACCCGCTCGATATGGCATGGCGAGCCAGGGACGTATTGGGATGTCAAGCGAGTCGCCTTGAAGGAGGGGGACCCAAATCATGGCAAGGCATGGGGTGTCTTTCATTGGAAAGGTGTACCGAAAGGCGGAGAGCAGAAGATTCGAGGGCCCTTGAAGAAACAGTGGACCATTGTGGAGGGAACCGGTGGGAATGGAAGTGGGGCTGAGGGTGGGAGTTCTGTCACGGTACCATGATAAGAAGAATTCAACAACAAAGTAAAACGGAGGAAAAGGAGAGCGAAAGCATCTGGGCTGAGCTTCAGCATCCTGTGATCCTCTGCGTTAGCACCGTATATGCATTCTTTCACTTGTGTTCCTCGTTTCTACCGCGCATCTTGTTGCAATAGCAGGGCCAAAATCACGCCGTTACTGTGTTCTCAGCAGTCATTCTTCCTTTCCCCCCTCCCCCTCTCTCCCGATGCTCCTCACCTCCTCCTACTCCCTATCTCAAGACTTCTTCCCAAAAAAGGACGAAATCGACTTGACCCCCTTTAAATTTGTCTTAGCCAGCTTCTTCTGTGCAATACTTGGGCCCGTAGCAGCCATTTTTTGGCTGCTCCCTCCACCTCCTCCACCACCACCACTACCACCACCTGCTGCCGCTCCTCCCCCTGCCCCCTCCACCGCCTTAAACCTCTTTCCTTGTGTCAATGCCATGGCCGTGTCTTGCTCTGCGTCGGCTTCGCCTTCCCAGACGGAGCGTTTTTGGCTGCCGGCGGTGTGTTTCATTTCGTCCTCGCTGAATCCAAAGTGGGTTTGAAGTTTGGTGGCCCATGTGTCGGTCAAATAGTCGCAGACAAGCTCGAGAGCGGTGCGAGTTTCTTCTCGGGTGGCCTCTATACAGTTAAAGAGAGGGGGTAATGTGAGTGGTTTGTGGTGATTTCTTGATTTTTGCTTTGCGTCTCTCCTGGAATCAGCACAGGAGACACGGGCGTTAAGTGTGTGCACTGGGGCTGAGAGAGACTTTGATACGCGAGTACTAATTTTCACCTCTATGCTTCAAGTAGGCTAGCTCTCAAATGTCAGCGCAAATGACGTACCTCGTGCTGCTGCTGCTGCTCTTGTTTTCTCCCCGTCGTCCTTCGTGTCCCCCACACTCGCACTGCTGTTATCCGTCGCCTGGATTGTAAAGCCCGCAGCAAATCCCGTGCCGATCCCGTTATTCTGCCCCTCTCTTGCAGAATCTAGCATCACGAGCGCGCGCTTCGTCCGTTCCACCTTGCTGGCAAGCCACGTCAGGACCTTCTCAGGATTCAGACGGTAAAGAATCATGTCGTCGCCTAATTGGTCATTCACATCGCACATTCTATGCAACTCCAAGCGTTGGCATGTCCGCAAAGGCATGTAAAGTCCGTCCGCCTCCGCGGCCAAAATCTGCTCCAAGGGCGAGAAGCGGGCGGCGCCATGCTTTTCCAGGACGGGCAGCAAGAGGAATTTGGGGTCCATGGGGGAAGCCACGTATAGGAGGCCGTCTGAGACCACTTTTTGCTCGACGAACCAGCTCCCATATTTGCTCCCCGAGGGTCGAAATGACTGAAGCTCGCAGAAGTGGCCCGATGGAGTCAGCAAGTATTGCGTTGGGCAGCCTCCGCGGGGGTGTGCCAAGGCTAGGACCTGACCCAAGTGCATAGAAGAAGACGACGACGCAGGGGCCGTGGAAGTGAATTGAGACGCTACCACTGCCTCGGGTACGCACAACAGTCGGGTCCGTGTGCTTTGAGACGGCGCCATGGTGCTGCCTAGTTGTACTGTACAGGAAAATGTGCCGACTTGGGGTCAGTATGCTGAATTGTAGCTGCTTTCAGAAAGAAAGCGGCGAGGCTTCGTTGTCAGCGAATCGAAGCAACCGGCTGGCCAAAGGCATGCTTAGACACACGGTTCGTATATTTACACGCTCTCCCTGAACGCGCAAGCACAGGTATCACACCTAGCTCCAAGCCACGACCACGCCGGGCCCAGGAATCGTCCACACAACGCTCAGGCAACTTGCAGGCAGACAGAGGAGGTTTTGCTTCGTCGTCTCTCCAGCTCCACCCACGCATCAAAGCACCGGCATCCCGCCCTACCTCACACCTTTACATCGGCAATACCGGCAGCGACTGGCCGGCAGCCACTCGACGCGACAAGCAGCTTCAAACAGGGGGCCATCATCACCACACACAACCTCCTGTATCACACGAGAGCACGAGAGCCAGCAATAGCAGCCATGGCACCCCCACTTACTCCGCCAGCACCATCTACCACGACCCCGGATAAACCTGTGGAGCCCGAGAGTTTGGCCACAACCCGCAACATTATCATTGCCGTCTTCGTCTTGGGCGCGGTGGCAGGGCAGGTATTGGTGGCCAAGCGCAACACACAGACGCTTAAAACTATTGCCAAGCGCAAAGGCGTCAAGTTTGAGAAGCCACCTAAGAGCAAGAATGACGACGACTGGTTTTAATGCCGGAGTGTTGGCTTTCAAAGTGTTGAGGACAAGAGATGCGGATGAATGCAACATATTTTTCTGTGCTTTGCTACTTGTGTATATGTAGCTAGAATGGAGCCTCTTCCGCTGCAGTTCAGAAAGGAAGGAGAGACAAAAGCCCGACGTGTGGGAAAGTGTAAATATAAGTAAACAAACCGAAAGAAATAACAAAATCGATGTGAACACAAAAACCATAAACACAGGAAAGAAAGGAGGTCAAGAAGCAGGAAGCTATGGGTCGGGGCCCCAACGCGGGAGGCGGGCGAGGAAAACGCGAGTTCGTGGCCCGTGGTGGGGTACGGAGTGGACGGGGCGGTAGCCGAGGAGTTAGCAGCCGTGGTAGTGGCAGTCGTGGCGGCGGAGGGGGAGGAGGGGGAGGAGCGGCGACGGTGCTTCACCATGGTGGTGAT
>AFGO01002167.1:8861-20763 GCA_004335405.1 Nannochloropsis granulata CCMP529
TCCAGTTCCGACACAACGTGGTGGGCCGCCGCGTCTACGCCGAGGGGACGGTGGACGCGTTGGTTTTTCTGGCTAAGCAGGCGGGCAGCGAGAAGAAGGTTTACAATATGATTGACGTTTTGAAGGCAGGGGCCATGTAGGGAGGAGAGAATGAGAGGGAAAGAGGGAGGGCGAGGAAGAGGGGTAGAAATCAAAAAGTAGCAACGGAGTCAAGGTGAAGGAAAGCTAAATGGGGACATAAACTTATTGTGGCTCATTTTTCTTTTTCATTTTATTTTCTTGAGATCCATTTATATCACCGGCTGCTGCCTCTTCTGCTTTTGATTCTTATTCTTCCTCTTCTCTTGCGGCCTGGGAACCCGAATGCGCGAAGCCGGCTCCCAACTAGGAAAATCGGCTGGAAGGGAAGAGCGGGAACCAGAACTCGCGCGCAAACTCCCGGTCCCACCTGTAGGAAATGTCAGGACCTAAAAATCACACATGTGTTAAAAATTCTCAAGCGTCGGCGGGCAGCACCCAAAGTATTCCGAGTTTTGGTTCCCTCCCCTCACGCAAGTGAGGACGTGGCGCAAGAAGCAAGCAACAAGATACCTCTTGCACACATCCCCGTCGCCAACACGCTCTGTTCGTACGAGATCCATGGCCGAAAACTGCTGCGTAACGTGCCCTGTCGCTTGCTCCACAGTCTGTTAGGGTTGCGTGATATGCGCATGTTTCTGATCGACTCTACCTCCGTCGCGATAGTGCGCCTGAAGGGCTTCGAGATGAACCGCGAAGCACCGAAAGCTGGGTCCCCAATACAATTTGTAATCCCGCCCCACATGCGCACAAAAGTCAGCAAAGCGCTCCTCGACGCGCGACTCTAACACCATTGTGCTGTCGGAGACGCGGCCAGGGTAGGGCTCGGCGACTTCCTCCACGAGGCCGACGGGGGAAAGGGTGATCAGGCACTTGAAGCCGTGGCCCTTGTAGTAGCCTGTGGTGATGCGTGGTGGCAGTCGGGGTGGCGGTGTGGTAAGTGGTTGCTACCTACCGCCATCGCCGACAAACACAAAAAAGCACTCGCACCACTGTAGAGGGACTCCTGGTCCGTGCCGGGACGAGCGATCCGCCGGAAAGTCTCGTCAAGGAAGCCCTACACGCAAAATGCAAGAGGATCGTTAGCACCGAACTTCCGGCTCACCTGGTAGGCGAAGGAGGACATGTCGGGTCGCAAACGCCGCGTGTCGAAGAAGAAGGTCTAGGCGAAGGTGTTGAAGAGGTGCTCCTGGGCCTTGATGATAAAGCGGGAGATGCGACTTTGGTCCTTTTTGAAAATGATCTCCAAGTCCGGGGACAGCGAGCGAGGGGCGGACAGGCGGGCTAGCAGCATCAGTACGGCGAGGGTCGAATTGCATACGTGCCCGCCATCCTCGAAGGTGCCAGGTAGGTACAGGTGAGGCACCACCTCACCACAGAACTCGGCCACCGAGAAGCGGAAGAGCCCGTCCCACCCCTTGCTGCGCCGCTCCAGGCGGTCCCACATCGCTGCACACCCACCAAGGGTGTGTCCGGGCTACTACTTCTTCTTCTTGCTCCTTCATATCTACTTGGTCTTGCTTCTTGCGGTAAAGTTAAGTAGACAAAGAGATCGGCTGAAGTGCACAATCGATCTGATGTCGCTGTAACTGCTGCTGCTGCTGCTGCTGCTGCTGCTGCTGCTCCCCCCCGCCCCTTTCAGTAACAGTTGACGGCCGTTTACGGCCATCGGCCAAAGGGGTGTTGCAGCGGAAGCCGTCGCAGGAGGCGGAAGAGGAAGTGACGAAGTATGTGTTCACCTGCTCGGTGGGGAAGCATCGGTCGCATGCCTCATTTTATGTGCACAACGTGGAGGAGGTGCGGGGGTTGCTGCAGTGCCTGGCGTCGGTGTAAGGCACTCCCGCCCTCCTGTTCTCCCTCGTTGGGCGTGAAGGAAAGAGGGGGGGAGGGAGGGAGGGAGGGAGGGAAGGAGGAAGAAGCTTTACACCTGTTCGGCGGGAAAAGGTCGAGGAAAGGGGGGATAGATTAAAGAAAACGATGCGTGGATGGATGTGGCATGACACAAGGCAGGAGAAAAGAAGCAAAGAGAAAAACAAAAGAGAGTGAGTAATCGTAAGTGGGCTCTACTGACAAGTAGAAGGAGAACAAGAAGAAGAAGACGATGGAGAAAGAAAAAGAAGAAGCAGGACAACAACAACAGATGATGATATTGTACCCGTCTGACTTTCTCTCGTTTGCGTGAGAGAAGTGGATCCGAGCAAGCAAGCGGGCATGAAAGAGAAAATCCAGAAAAGAGAACGAAAGAGAAAGGAGAATGAAGCCGAAAAGAAGAAGCAACAACAACAGAAAACAAACCATTGACATCACTGCTTCAAGTTTCAATGAATGAAAGTTTGAATTCATTCCTCATCGTTTTCTTGCGTTCTTTCTCGTGTATTACTCTCTCGTCTATTACTCTCTTGTTTGTGGTTCGCAGTGCCTTGCCTACCTTCTCTTGCCCATTTCTTCTCTTTCTTCTCTTCCTCCACAATCACCTTCCTCCTCTAGCAGCAGCATCACGCCACCAGACACCCCACACACACATGCACCATGCCCACTTCATTTTCCCCTTCGCACATATTCTTTTTCCTGCTCTCCTCTTGAAGCTGCTCCTGTTGCTACTGCTGCTCTTCTTCCTCTTCTCCTGTCCTGATCTCTTACTCTCCCACGCTACGGGCCCACTTGTCCCTCCTCCCTCTCATCCTTCCTGCCTTCCTCCCTCCCTCTCCAGCACGTGTAAGAGAAGGGAAGAGAGGAAGGGGGGTGAGAGGGGGGAAGGCAGGCCCTTAGTCCTCATCTCCTCCCCCCCCCGCAGGAGGCTTGGGCCCTCCCGCCGGCTTGGACATGATAATCTGGTCAACCCTCAACACCGTCAGCGCCGCATCCACCGCCAGCCGCAACGCCGAGTCCTTCACAAACAACGAGTCGAAAACACCTCCCTCCCCCCCTACCTTGACCCCGGTCCCTTCCACATCCACCCCCGCACTGACATTTCCTTTCTCGTGCTCGGCGTGCAAGACCGCCACCGTATCAGTCGCATCCTGCCCCGAGCTCTCCGCCAAAGTCCTCGGTACTATTTCCAAGGCCTCGGCGAACTTCCTCATCGCGTACTGATCAAGCCCCGTTGAAGCATCCGCCAGCTTATAAATCCGACTCGCCAGCTCAATCTCCACGGCACCCGCTCCCGGCAAGAACCGACCATCCGTACACAAGACCTTCACCGTGTTCACCCCATCATCTACCGCCCTCTCCAAGTCCTCCAGCACATTATGCGTGCTCGCCCTCAAAATAATACTCGCCACCCGACTCTCCTCCGCGTTTTGCTCAAACACAGTGATCTTCCTTCCCCCCACCTCCCTCACTTCCGCCACATCCACAAACCCCGCCTCCTCCGCCGTGGGGGGGCCTAATCTCACCAACGCAGTCGCATTCACCGCCCCACACAACCGCCTCAATTCCCACTTGGACTGAATCTTGACAACCATCAGCTTGTAGCGCTCAAGAAAGTGCAAGGCCATTTCGCTGACTGACCCGCCTGTGACTACTACTGCTACCCCGCTGTCAGCAATCCCTTTGATAATGTCCTCCATCAGCTTCTCCTCCCCCTTATTGTAATTCAACAAATCCTCCGCATTTCGAATCAGCACCGTGCCCTTCGTCTCTGTCGATGATGCCTCTATCCCACAGCCATAAACAGCCACTTTTGCCTTGACGGCCCTCTTAATCGTGCCCTCGGTGTTCCTGGACACCACAATGCCCTTCATCACCAAACTGTCTCCTATCGTCCCCCCTTGCAATTTGCATACCCTGACCGAATCTACATTCAACGAAGGCTTCCTCGGCGCCGGAGACATGACGGCCTGGCAAGCCTGCGTAACGTAGGGGGCCAGGGTAGCTTGGAAACCATAGTATTTCGTTCCAAGAACCGACTCCAACACTCGGGAGACTTGTGCAGCATCGCGGGGGTCGTCCACAGTGTGCACTGTGAGGGTAGGGAGAATTTCCATGGCCTTTTCAAAAGCAGCGCGGTACCCGGCGACGATTTCACTGGGGTGCAGCCCTGTGTGGAGGAGGTCTTCGGCTTTTTTCAGGAGCTCCCCAGCGAAGGACACGGTGAGGTTGGTCGCGTCCCCGCATTCTTTTTCTTGCATCATGGCAGCCAACACCAGCATTTTCGCCGCCGGATGTTGCACTTCCAGTTCCTTCAGGATGGTGGCACAGTCGCTGGTGACGATGATCTTCTCTAGGTGGTTCACGACGAGCTTCTTGAGCCCATTCGGTCCCATTGAGGAGGAGCAGATGCGAGCAAGTTGCTTGGCGGCTTCGATGTTGCGAATGACGGCCTCGTCCACCCCCTCCATGCTCTTGGTGCCTTCCTTGAGCATGCCTTGCAGGCCCGCAGCCTGGTTATAATTCAGCCCGCGTGACATGGCTGCGTTTTGGGGGCCGCCTCCTTTTCTGTGATGTGGGATGGTGGGGGGTGAGGCGAGAGGCGAGAGGCGTGAGCGGGCGACGCTCGGCAAGATCTGAGGTGAAGAGGCAAGGGAAAAGTGGCAGCCCAGCCACGACAAGGATGCAGTGACGATGGACGAAGGAGCTGCTGGTGCGCCTCTGTACGTGGGCTTCAGTGTTGGCGTTTTGGGTTTGGTGCCGCATCCAAAAATTTGTTCTTCGCCGGCTTCTTCCTGGGTGGAGTGGAATGCGGAAGTCGCCTCTGGCGATGACCCTTGACCGTATTAACCGACAGCAACTGACGCTGCTGCATGCCAGGCACATTGTTTACAGAGGCGAGATGTGAACGAGGAGCAAGCAGCAGCAGTGTCCTGTACCGCAAAAAAGGTATCAAAAACCTTCCTTTTTCGTCACCTCCTGCCTCGCTTTGCGACACCAGCAGCAGCAGCAGCAGCAGGAGAAGCTCGGATCATGGCCCGTTCGCCATTGCATTGCAAACTCATAAAAGCACTATACACATGCGAACGCGCAGGGAGAAGGAGGAAAATAGATGAGGGAGCGACAGAAAAGCAGCGCTTAGGCGGCGGCGGGAGGGCGGCACTTGCAGGACCTTGCTTCTTGCAGGACATTCGCCTCTCCCTGCTGCCAGAACTCGGACCATCAGCTACCCGACAGACGCTTCCCTCACATCACTGAAGGGGCGAGATAAGGACAGCCAAAAAGGACAACTACGAGCGCTAAGCTCTGTTCTCGGAGTTGTCATGCTTTTCTTGGTCTATCCTACTTCATCCGCATACTTACCCTCCTCTCTGATTTCCGTTGCCCGCACGCATCCGACCGTGAGATCGCACGGCCTCAGCAAAAAGGAGCGAATTGCGCTGTCGTTAAAAATAGTTTTGTTCTTTGAGTGCCCTTTCCGGGCATCAGTCATTTTGTTGCCATCTTTTTGTTGTCGACAGATCCCATAGAAAGGAGAAGGGACGACGAGGTAATTCCTCAGCGCTTATTCCCTTCCACACACAGTTACAGGGATTGCGACAAGGCTTCGCCTCTCTATTCTTTGTCTCTTAAATATCCTTTTTTAAATCTATAAACCAAATTCACGAAAAACACTTTATTCTCTGCTACTTTGTTGAGCGCGGGGGCGGTAATTACAGCCAAAAGTTGTCCATTGCCCCGTGCCCCGTCTATTATTGGAAACAAGTCTTTTTTCAGAGGCACACAACCCACTCGCTCGCCTCAATCTTTCGCCCATCGGCCAATCTCAGCCAGTGGACACACACACAAAGATCACACAGATCACACAGCACATTTACATTATTAGAGTACTCTGAGAGAGGCACTATCAACAAGAGAACTACGTCCACATTCATTCGGCAACCAGACACTAACTCCCGCAACACGGGACGTGAATCTTCCTGTCTCCTCCATGTACAGACTACTTGTCGAACAGGTTGGTGGATCGGCGCTGACGCGCGGGCCGAGGGCTGGTAAAGTGGGAGTCCATCTTCTGTTTTACCCAAGAGTGCAGCTTCTCCACTGAGCTCTGGTCAATCAAGTCCAGGCCCTGCTTGAAGAGCGCATCTACCGGCCTCCGGGCAGGCGGTGCAGGATGGGGTTTGGCACGCTCGTAGAAATAGGCGGTGTGGCCTTCGCTGGAGCCATGCATAGAGGTCTGGATCTGCGTGAGAAGGCTGACGTCAAAGCCGTAGCGCTCGGCGATGAGCTTCGGGCCGTGATAGCAGATGAGGAAGGGGCAGTGCGAGGCGTTGAACCGGTCGGCGATCTCGTAGAAGAGCGCAGGCGGGAAGCCGATGTCGAACATGTACACATGTGTAAAGGGATCCAGCGTGCGGGCCTCGGTCACATCGCCGTAGTGGAAGAAAATCTTGTGATTGATCCTGTTTGCTGCCGCCGCCACTGCTGTGGCTGCTGCTACTTCTTCCGCTTCCGCTTCCACTGCTGCAGCTGCCGTGACGGCTACCTCCTGGGCTTCGGCCTCGGCTGCCTGCAGGAGGTGCTTGAGGTTGTGAAGCGAGAGCTGCCAGCGCACCTGCTCGTGCTCGATGCCGTACGAGGCGGCCACACCAGGGTACTGGGCCACGTGGATGTTGGGCTTACCCAGGCCAGCACCCACATCGATAAAGATGCTGTCCTTGCCAAGGCCGCAATGTGAGATCATCACGTCCACCACCTTCTGCATGCTGCCGGTGGTCAGCTCCCCGTAGATGGCACCCCCACTTCCGTTCCCGCCCAGCGACCCTGTGCAACGCCGCACGATGGAGTAGGCGTTTTTTACCGACGGCGAGCACTGGATGGAGCCGGGGGTGCCGAACGTCTTCTGGTTCTTGGGTTTTTGAGGCGTTGCGAATAGGGCGGGCAAGACCTCGTACTCCTCTTCGGTCGGGTCCTTGCTGCTGCCGCTGCTGCCATCAACGTCCGCGTCGCTGTTGCCATCAGCAAAGAGACGGGTAGTCCGCCCCAGCTCCAGCTCGTCTTTGACCTCGTCGAGGCCCCCAGCGTCACAGTTCTCATCGCAGTCCTTGTTTCGATGCTTGGAGGAGGGTGTGCGGACGCGCTTCGCGGGCGACACGAGGGGAGAGATTGTGCCTGCAGCCTCGTCGTCGCTCACCACAATCACTTCTGCGTCGGCAGCTTGCCTATATGTTCATATGGAAGGAGATAGAAAGGACGAGTCAATCGGTGAATTTCATATACTTCCCTTTGTTTACAAAAACTATGCAGGCTGTCAGACACCTCTATTTGGTGACGCGCACAGGCGCGGGGGCTATGTAGTTACGACCACCCTAAAATCGTTATCTCCTCCCCCCCCAACTGCCAACTCTCTCACCTCTTGGAGGGCGTGCCGCGCTTGGGAGTGGCCCGCTTGGGCGTAGCAGCTCGTTTGGGCGTCGTGGCTCGTTTGGGCGTCGTGGCCTGTTTAGGTGTGGTGGCCTTTTTGCTGCCCGTGGTTGGAGGCCTCCGGGCAGGGGTCTTGCTGCGGGCGCTGGCCTGCACTGCTTTGGCGGCGGCGACCTCACGCTTGGCCTTGGTAGTCGAGCTCGGCATACTTATTGGGCGGGATAACTGTGAATAGAAGGAGCCTTGACGGAAATCTCTGTGTGTGGGGGAGCGCAAGAGATTGATCGTTCGTGTGCACGCTGGTTGTTCGGGAGATGATGCTTGCAACGACCACATATGAGACCATGTTACGAGGCACACCCTGACGCTTCTGGCAACATAATGGCCAAATGCGACCGTACTTGTGTGAACATGTGCAAGTGTTTGTTAGTGCGCGCCGGTGTGTGCGTCGCATGGTTGTAGCAGCAGCAGCAGCAGCAGCACACGATTCGCTAGTGAGCATCGGGGGCAAAGGGCGAGCGGCCACATTTTTCCTGGCCCCCAACAATACCAGAGCCAGTCACAAACTGTATAGGTAGTCTTCAGACATTGCAATTGCGCCCCAAGTCCTGAAGTGCCAGCCAGTCATGAGGTCTCTTGACACAACGAGAAAGACTTGGTGGTCGTTTATATGGATGGAACAAAATCTGCCGCGGAGAGAGCTTGCTAGTGTGGCGAATTCAGCCACAACCTGCACAGAGCTGCCATAACATCCATTCTAAACGAAGCTGGAGTGGTGCTGGCCTAAGGTGCTTGCGAAGCCTCAAACAAAACACGCTGGCTGCGCGTGTAGAACTGGTCGCTTCAGCGCAGAGATTTGATGAGCCGTTTGCGGTCCCGAGCCGAGCTGTTCAACCTCCTGCCTGGGTCTAATACGAAGCATTTTGGAAGGCAAGTGTGCTGTATTCCAGGCTTAGATTTGCAGCAAACGGGATGCTTCACCTCAAAGCCCCATAGGTAGACATTTATGTGATTCATTGATTTACATTTCCCAGTTTTTCCCACAAATTATGTGTTCATCTTTCATTACCATAGGCTTACTTTTATTGTATGCGGTTATCTTTTCTGTTGTTCTGTTGTACATCCGATCCTTGTCGACTGTGTTTGCCTGTGCATGCTTTTTCAGATTTTTTGCTTGCCACTCTCTCTCGTCAAGCGCCGTCCTGAGGCATGCGTGGTCCGTGCTGGTGCAACCACTGCTCGAGCTCAGACAAGGGCAGGCCATCGTCGTCATCGGTAAAGGTAGGGCTAAAGGCGGAGCAGGTAAAATGGGGAAGCGAGAGAGGGTAGCTTTTGCCTGTCATGTCCAAGCGGATGCGGACCCGATACTCGCCCCCCTTACCACCACCACCAGGCAACAATGGCTCCAGGAGCTCAAACACGAGCGCGCACCCGTATGGCGGCCACCAGGCCGGGTCGTGCGCCAACGGCCAGTCTAGGGCGTGGAGAAAGGCCAGCAGCGTCACATCGTGACCGCTGAAAACGGCCACATGGCAATTTTGGCTGAGACCAGAAGACTCGTTGGGGCTCAGTGAAAGGGAATCCGCCTGACCCATACGTCGGAGCGTTCCCAGAATCTCCTGGACGAGCGGGGCAATGACCAAGGCCAGGATTGGAGGGTGTGTGTAATATTGCTGAAAGCGCCAGGCCACGTACTCCACCGTCGGCTGCCGCAATCTCTGTGCAGGTATATGGGTGTTTGAGTACATGAGTTAGGACTGCCTTTCTATCACACACACACCCTTCCCCCCGAGCTTGATTTTGCGATCGCACCACCAGGTGTCCTACGTACCTTGAGCGGCCCTGGCATGTCGAGATCTTGAGGCCAGCACCAAAAAAAGTCTGCTGCTTCCATCCTAGGTAAGGTAAAAGAGAGAAAGTCATTTATACCATACCAGGATATAGTAACTCCAGCCTATAACTAAACTCACCATTTGAAGTTGTCGCTGTTCAGCCGGGGAATGAGTTTGACTAGGTCGGATTTCAAGGCCTGGGAGGAGGGAGGGTCAGGGAGGCGATAGGGAAGGACTGGTGGTCAGAGAGTGACTTGTGCCGCAAGAAATTTCGACTTCGTTCGTGTTCGGATGATGCCACACTTTGCCCAGAGCACTCCCTCATCCCTAACCTCTTGCTGATCTTGGCGGGCGAGGAAGGAGGGCGCGGTGAGCACCTTGCCCACCTCTTCCTGGATGATACGGGGGTTGTTGTCGTACATGTGAATGGTGCACGCACTTTCCTCCCGGACTACCACCGGCACTTGGCCGCCCCTGGCCAGCTCGTGCGCCCCCAGGCCGTGGAGCAGACCTTGTGCACTTTGCTGCGTCCGGGAAAAGTTGGAGGAAAAGACCTGGGGGGAGGATTGGTAAGGGTGAGGCACGAAAGCAAGAGCTTCAGGCATGAGGATATATTTTTGGGGGGGGGGGCAAGATTGGTTGCCTTTGGTAGCTAGATACAAGTGATAATCCGGGCTACTTACATCAAACTGTACCACGGGCAACGCGCCGCCATCGCCTGTCTTGTGGTTTTGGCCTTCTTGTGCCCCCTTTTCCAAGATCCTCGGGTGCAGCTTCTTGATGCTCCGCCCCAAGTTCCGCATGCTTTCGAGCCCATTTTCTGTCAGGCAACCGAATGGCCGAGATATGCTGTCCCGGGGCGTCCGCGTGGCGGCAGACTTCACAGGAAAATACGAGTTGAGCAACTCGAGCTCGGGTCCCTTGGGCAGACGCTTCAGCCAGCGCCGTTCCTCCTTCTCGGCGGCTGCAACCTCCGTCCCAGTCTTCCAGAAGTTGACCATGGGGGCGCGCTCGCCGTGACGGTGCAGAATGACCATCCCGCATACCCTCGAAGTTGGGGGGTGGGCCGTGAGGGGGGTGGGAAATGTCGACAGGAGAGAGACTTGGTGCTGCAGGGGTGGCATCTTTCTCGGGCAGCTCTGCCAAAAGCTGCGCCACCGGTGCAGGGCGGTCCGCATCTCTTCTACTCAAGTGTGTTTGTGTGGTGCGTAGTGGTGGGTATGATCACAGCGTCAAGTGCGGAGAGTTGCTTATGATTAGGCGAGCCCCTTGCCCAGGGCAGCATCATGTATTGCAGCATCTCATTCTTGCGCACAGACTCACACTTCTATGCATCCATTAATATCCAGGTGCTCTGTTCTCGCAACCACGAGCTTGTGGGTTGGCAGCTGCTGCGCGAGCGCTCTCCTTGGACACTTGGGTGCAGCTAGAGAAGTAAGAGGAGGTTATACTTCAGTAATCCATAAAAAGTCACACGCCCATGAACGACCTCTTTGGGGACCTTCCAGCGGCGGCCGGGGACGATGGCACGGCAACTCCAGGGAAGACGAGCAAGAACGCGGCCATCCTCCTTCGCCCGAGGGCCACCAGCAGCAACCTCATGCCGCCTCCCAAGCGTCCCGTTGCAGCACGCCCTGCGTCCTCCATGGTGCCACCCCATGCACGGCCACGGGCTGTCGTTGCTCAGGCGCCCATTGAGGTGAGGCTTACGTGTATAAAAGTGAGAGTTGGACCCCCCAGTTTCTTTCTCCTGTGTACGTGGCAGTGCTCGAAGGGTTGACATACCTCCTTTCACATGTATGTACATAACAGATCCATGCACAAAGCAAGCATGTTGCCGCTGTCAAGGCAGCTGTGACCCTTCCTCATGAAGGCGGGTATTCCGATTTTGAAGAGTTGTCTTGTGAAGGTGAAGCGTACGACCCCTCCAGGCCTAATGACTACATGGAGTATTGCAAGGTAAAGAAGAAGGGAGGGAAGCGCGATGGCTTAGGATGGTGGTCGCTTTCTACCCCAATTTGAATTAAGGCATGTTATTTCCCCTTTCTCCTCCCATTTCCTTCGTAGGAACGCAACGAAAAGAAGAAGCAGGAGGAGCGGGACCGAGAGTACGAAAAGTACAAAAAGGAGCGCGGCGAGGACACGCAACGCGGCCAAGGCCCCCTTCCTGGTTTGGGCGCCTCAAACGTGGGGGGGCAAGGGCAGAGTGTAGCACAGCCTTCTCGTGGGCGTGGGCGTGGAAATATCAGCAATTTGCCCTCCTGGATGGCCAAGGTGAAGAGGGAGGGGAAGACGGTAGACTTATTTCCTAACAGCTTTATTGGATGGACAGCAGGAAGATGCCTGATTTGAATTATTGTCTTGCTTCTTTCTCTCATGCTGTTCTCTATTGTTTTTACATATTCCAGATGGCATCAAGTGCGGGTGGAGAAAGTGGTGGTGCGGCAGCCATGCCGTCTCTCGGCTCGCCGGAAGGCCGCTTTGAGGATGCACAGGTGAGTCTGTGCGTCTCCTCTTGGAATAGGATGATCTCCTTTTGGTCTGTAAGTCTCAGACTTCTTGCTCTATATTTCTCGAAGTATCTCATGACTTCAACCAATTGGTTCTTTTTTTATTGCGCTTGCCACATTCAGATTACCCGGGGTCCGGGGTTCGGGGTCGGCGGTGGCGGGGTGGGTAGTGGGGACGGGGGCGGGAAG
>AFGO01000246.1:0-14897 GCA_004335405.1 Nannochloropsis granulata CCMP529
AGGGAGGGAGGGAGGGAGGGAGGGAGGGAATGGGTTGAGAGAGGGGAATGAGGGAATCCAGCAAATAATTCGTTGGTGGAAAACGTTTCGAAATGAATGATAGAAAGGATTTAAAGAAATGAATGAACACGGTAGCAAGAACGTGACGATCGACAGGGGCTTACGAGAGATGACGACTGGATAGCCTGCGCATTTCAGTGGAGAGTTCGGGCCGGCCTGGTTTGCCCAACAGTGTCGTTGTTTTTGATATTGAGTCTCTCGCTCACTGATATTTGATTCTCTGTTATTCAGATCGGACTGGTATTAGATGTTTGTTGACTGTTAATGCTTTCCCTTCTATTTCTACTTCTCCTTACTCCGTTTCCATCCTCGTGAGAATGTGAGAAAGCGACGACCATTTCAAGCTCCATTCTTACCCACCCCACGTTATTGGCAACACACACATATATAAACACACATGCAAACATTAATAAATACATCCCTACAATCAATCCCCCAACCGCAACAGAGTTTCCTTTTCTCGGAGCAGCAGCTCCCATAACTTCATTTGGAAATCCTTCCTTAAACCCTCACCCCTTCTTTCTTCTTCTTCTCGCTTCTTTTCCGTCCTCAGATTGATTCAACTCACAATCATTCCCTAACTCGTCTTCAGTGTCCTCCTCCCTTTCCTACACCCTGCTCCTCTGCCCCCACCTCCTCCGCCTCTTCTCCAGTGTCAAAAGCCTCCGAAGCTTCTATTCTCTGAGGAGGGAGTGGAGGTGGGTCCATGGCAAACACGGACGAGGCTGGCTGTGCTTTGCAACCTTCTGCTGCTTTTGCTGGTGGTGGAACAGTCTCTGTCTCTCCTCCTGCACTTGCTGACGAAGCCGTCGCTGTTGATGGTGTTGCTGCTGGTTCTGCTGACCCATTGCTAGCACCTTCTTCTTCTATCAGGTACCCAACTATCAATTTCTGTTGAATGAGAATAAGGGTAAAAGTATCAGTGCCAAGATCACAAAACAAAGAAGGGTCTTTCCTGCAGCTTCGCTCGTCAACCGAACTCTTACCTCCCTCCATCCCCCCCTTCACTTCCCCCCTCCAAAAACGTACACCCGCCAACCCCTCAAAATTCACCCACGGATGATGCTTATTAAACAACACCGTGCAATCTGTGCCCGCCGCTTTAACCACAATGCCAGCCCCCCCGGGATGATAAGGCAGGTAAGGCGTCAAGTTATAAACCTTGCCACCAAACACAGCCCAGGCGTCCCGTGCAGTCTTGTGCTTGGCAACTTCTTCCATTCGATACCCTCGCATGCCCCCCATGCGCAGCATTCCGGACAAGTCTGAGGTGGAGGTCGTAAGCTTAACCCAGTCCTACATTTCAGTGTATGATGCAGACACGGGGACATGGAAGGAGTGAGTACGTGGCATTGACACCACAAGGCCGTGTGCTCGTGTGCTCCTACGTACCATGAGCCCGAAGCCCTTCTTCAGGGCAGTCTTATTGCTGGGCGTGCCCGTCGCCATGCTGATTGCTCGTGGTGATTGGTTGCTTCTGAGTGTGCGCTCGTGCGTGTGGCAGAGGACGTATATGTACTCGACGTGTGAGGCCGAAGGCAAGGGAGGGGTGCTCTACCGTCAAGCCCTCCCTCACAATCAGGCTGCGATCCGCGGCTATCCGTGTAGCCACCTGTGCACTTGCAGACTTGAGAAGTGAGGGGGAGAAGAAAGGGTGAGAAATGGACAGTAGGTCGAGGGATACATGGGGCCCGGCCTTCATGCTAGAAAGCATGTCCGATCAACTTGTCCGATAGTGTCCGATGGTGATTTTTTCGCAACGTACGACATTATTTTCGCATGACAGGGCACAGCAAGCACACACACTCCTACCTGGCTCACTCTCCTTATTTCCTTACCCCACCATGTAGGAGTCAGGAATGACGATGCAGGCACCATCATGACGACACCAACGAGGGACTGTCCTCGCCTCGTCCATGTCCCAGCTTGTCCTAGGCAGCAGTCCGCTCACCGCCCTGGCATTTGTCCCTGTCACTCCCAGCCCTGCAGCTGCGTCGTCCTCTTCCCTGCTCTTTGCCGGTGCCGGAGACGCTTCCAAAATAATCAACCCCGACAACGACATTTTGCTGCGAGTGGCGCGGGGCGAGCAGGCCCACCCTTCCCCGTGTGGCTGATGCGGCAGGCGGGGGCCGGTACATGACTGCCTTCCGAGAGTACAGCGGAAAGTACCCCTTTCGATAACGGTCGTAAACGCCGTCCGTGGCCACTGCGGATTCGATGCAGCCTTTGGAAGCGATTGGGGTAGATGGGGTGATCATGTTCTCGGGCGTCCTCACCCCCCTGCCTCGGGCACCAACTTTGACGTACACACAGTCGAAGAGCCAGTTATCCGCCGATGGACATGGGCTGCGCGCACTCGACCCGGGCGAGATCCATGCCCAGAAAAAATGAGCTGCCATTAGAAGAAAGCATTTGGATTCGGAGAGAGGGTGATGAAGCGGAACGAGGAGACAGGAGACAGATGAGACAGAAGCCAGTCGCAAAGCGGAGGACGCGACAGGTTCACACGCAAAGAATATGCAAAGAATTGTAAAAGGATGAAAGCCGAAACAAGAGAGGCGACCACCCGTTGTTGTTAATCAATCAACGAAGAAGAAAAATCAACACCAACGATGCGAGAGAGAAGCTCTCCCAAACGAGTTCTCAACCACACACAATCAAACAAGCAATTTCTCCAGTACACATTTTCACTTATTTGCTTTCATTTAATACTTCGTGTTGCTACTTTCTCCCTCCCTCTTTCCCTCCCTCCCTTCCTTCCTCCATCCACCTACCCAATCGACTCATTCGTTAGAGACGAACTCCTCGACCACCCCTTCCTCAACCCTTCTTTCATCCCTCCCTCCTCCTCATCATCCACTACCTCCATCCCCTCACCCTCATCCTCGTCTTCGTCTTCATCCTCGTCCTCTTCCTGGGGCATATATTGCGAATCGGCCCTTAATGCCTTGAAGGCCTTCCGATTCGCGTATGGCTGCCTGGTGAGAGGATCAAGATACCGGGCAGGCAATCCCGTTATCACACACTTTCTGACATCCGCCCCACTCCCGTCCTCTGTCCTCAAGCGCTTCCGTCGTTCCTCCCTCCCACCCTCCCCCCCTTTCAAAATCGCCGGCATCAGGTCCACTTCTGGAAAGTTGATTACCGTGTATCCTCCCCTCCTTGAGATGAAGCGTGCAACCAGCTTGACTTGCCTTTTGGGGGCATGCGCCGTGGTGTCGCTTTCGTTTTGCATCCGTTTCCTCGCAAGCAGCCACCGGGCATTCTCCTGTTCGGTCTTACATGCCTCAATCAGCATTTCCTCCTGGGTAAAAATACACTTACTACTCACTCTTGGTGCTTTCACCACGGGCTTCCTCGCTTCTTCCTTCGCCATCTTGGCCAAAGCCTCTTGTGTCGCCACTGTCTTCTGTTGAGTCGTCGCACGCTTCGCTCGGTCCAACGGTGCCAGCAAGGCTGCTTCCCGCCGGAGACGCGCGGCCTCCTTCCGTTCCTCCTTCAGCTTCTTCACCTCCTCTGGGGTCATGCTGGCAAGCAAGGCCGCTTCAGCTGCCGCCGCCGCAAGAGCAGCACTACTGGGTGGCGGGCGGACTTTACGCTTGGGTTCCTTGTACTTGCTTCGTGCCCCAATCTCTTGCTGCTGCTGACGCTTCTCCCGCGCGGTCAGGTTGCGTTCCGTCTCCTCGTCCTCCTCGTCCTCCCCTTCTGCCCCTGCTTCGTCCTCGCTGGCCGAGAAATCCGAGTCCACCTCATCGCCTGACTCGGACTCATTCGAGTACTCCGACTCGGCATCATCAATATTCCACTTCCCGTCACCCCAAAACGTCTCGTCCTTATCCAGCTCCTCCCCAACTAGGCCCCCCATCCGCTTCCCCATCGTGGCACGTTTTTCACGGCCGAACGCCAAGCTCGCTTCGAGCGGAACCTCATCGTCCTCCTCGTCCTCCTCGTCCTCCTCCTCGTCGTCGTCATCATCGTCGTCGTCCCCCTCCTCGTCCTCCTCGCTGCCATCCTCTCCCCCTTCGCTGTCCCCCTCCTCCTCAACTTCTTCCCCATCTTCATTCAGGCCTTCCTCGTCAACATCCGTGTTTCTCCCCAAACTTGCCCTTGTGGCCCGCACCATGGCACCTTGCTGTATGTACTCTTGTGTGCAGGATGGATATGGTGTGAGGTCAGAGTAAGAGTATGGAAAACGGAGCGGCTTCAATGTCACGTCATCAACATCGCGTCGTCGGCGGTGATCGACCTCCTCCCCCAAAAAAACGCATTCTCAAGGCCATGACACTCCACGCACGAACACACAGAGAAGCATGGCGGACAACACAGGGACAAGGCCTGAGTCCCCGACTCCCATCTGGACCTCCCGTATACCCAAGGAATGGGCTCTGCTCGACGAGAAGCTGGAGATTGGAAGCATTCCTTCAGGAAGCCGCATCAGTGTCCTGTCTAAGACCCTAGACCAAGAAAGGGGCGTCTGCAAGTGTACGTTTCGAGTGGTACCACATGGTGCGGAAAGAGAAGAGGAAGAAGAGAAGTTGTTCTTGACAGAGGAGAGCGGCGTGGTACTTGAGATTGACGCTTCTTCCAGAGCAGCGGGAACAGGAGTCGCCTATCCCTTTGTCCCACCAACCCTGAAAGTGGTGCGAGGCGCGGAGCTCTTGCCGAGCGACACTGTCCGAAGCGAGGATCAGGCTATGATCCTATCTTTGCTGGCGGGATGGACCCCTAAACTAGGCCTGGCGGACCTGATGCTTGCGGCAGCGGAGGCCGTGCAAGCACACGCAGAAGGCAAAGACGATGAGAGCACCACCTTTGCACCCGGAGATGCCTTAAGCTTGAAGATGTTTGGGGACCGACTTTTCCATGGTACTGTAGGTCAGCAGGGCGGAGAGGTGCTGCAGCGTTACCTCGGGGTGACGGACAGCTGGTTGTTGAATGTAAAAGCGCACGAGACGAAGCTAGAGACCGTGGTTGTAATCGAAGCTCAGCCGCTAGGACAAGTGAGTAAGCTGAAGTATAAGAGAGAGGTGTCGGTTTCGATAGAATTTAGGGACGGCGATCGCTGGACGTTTGTGATGCCACGGGCTGCTGAATGCGTTGAGGCCATACAAGCTTCCTTGCGAGTAAAGGGGGTGGTGGGGCGGAGGACCAGTCAAGCGGCGCTTAATCATGCGACGCGCGCTAAGGCCTGCTTGGACGAAGCGCAACGACGGGAAGCAGCTTTGTTGGAACGTGGAACCAGATCAATTGAAAAGGTGCAGGGAGTCTGTGATTTATATAAGCACGCCATTGAAAAATTCGCGACGGTCTCGACAGATGAAAACAAGCAAAAAACCACCGAGGCTATCTCCCATCTCCAATGCTTCCTCAGTCGTCTTGAGGTCCAAGAAGTTCTCATTGACAATTCTCCCTCACCTGCTGCTGCTGCTGCTGCTGCTCCTACAGGACGACGCGTCCCGTTCCTGCCTACCCTGCCCAATGTCACTTTCAATCCATTCACGCCCCAGCCAAAGCCGAAGAAAGGCGAGGTGCTCCTCCGATCATCATCAGCTGGAATCGCATCAGGGGACGATGATGGGCTGGCCCGAGAAGAGAAGAGGTTAGATCCGTTGCCCAATCGATTAAAAGAGTTGTTGGACCTCAACTTGAACAATGCCGCAGCAGCAGGAGGAGACGGCCGGGATCAAGGTGACAGCACATCTTCCTGGTCTGGCAGTGTTGGTGAAGGATGCGATAGAGGCAGGCATGCAGATATGGGAAAAGGGAGTATGGATGTGGCAATGCTAGAGCTAGATACAGTATTAGGGGAGGCCAATAAAGAGCTGGAGAGCCTGAATTCCCCTGGGACAGGGGGACCGATGGCGACGACGGCGGCAACGGGGGGGGCCGAAGAGGAAGAAATTGAGATATAAAGACATCATGTGCATAGGCGAAGAAAAAGTAGGAAATATAAAAATTTGCGTGATTGCCCGTTACATAATTTTGCATTATTTTTTCGTGCGGTTTCTGACATTCCTCTACCTTCCCATTCAATTACACGGCCCCTTGTCTTTTCTATGTACATCGTCCATTTCCCTTCCCTCCCCTCCCCTCACGTCGACCCATTGGTACCCTGACCATGGGCAGCACCATTAAAAACCTGTGTTGTGGGCGTCTGTACCGCCCGCTGCTCCTCCTCGGGCAGGGTCGCCCAGACTTGAGCCAATTCCGCTGGGTGTGTTACTTGTAGCTTGGCCAGGCACGCCTCAATTGCCAGGCGCGTGTCTTTCGACACGTATTGCTCTTCAAAAATCTTGTCCTCCTCCTCCTCCGCATCTCCATCCTCCACCAACCTTGCCTCTGCAGCACGTTCCACGTCCGAGCGAGTATCAACCATAAGAGAAACCAGCACTCCCACCACTGCTCTGAGGTGTTCCCCCTGCGCCCCAAACAAAGCCGGATCACCCGAAGCCGCCCACTCAACAAATTGCGCGTGGCAGCTGTGTGCTTCCCGCAAGTCGTCTCTTAACGGAAGCCAGGTTAAGGCCCCTCTTTGTAAGAGCTGCTGGGCATCAAACATATTCCTTCGATAGCGACACAGACGCAAGACGGACGAAATGGCATTGTCACGCACGCAACCATCGGCGTCATCGTCAAAAACATCCTCGTCATTCCCATCCATGTTGCCCCATTTAATCTCCTCCGCTGCTGCTGCTGCTGCTGCTGCTGCTGCCTTCTCCTCGTCCGGCGGCAAGATGAGGGCAAGCAACAGAGGCATGACTTCAGCCAGCAAAGCCGGCGTCAAGGCCTCTCCACCATGTTGCGCCAGCACTCCCACCCCATATGCTCCCGTTTGTCGCGCGTCCTCGTCTTCTCCACGTAAAAACTCGACCAAAATCGGAGCCAACGCACTCGCCACCCCCGTTCCCAGCTTTCCCCCAAACTCCAACAAGTCAATGTAAATGCACATGGCTGCCAATCGCAACTCGAGTGAGTTGCCCTCCGCCAACATTTGGACTACCAATGGGTCTAAAACCGCTTGGAAGAAGGGAACCGCCGCCTCGCCCTTAGTGCGGAGCAACCACCCCAATGCTTCCTGGCATGAATTCAACAGGCTCTGCTCCCATTCCTCCCGACGCTCCAGCAAGTCGTTGTCCTCGTCGTCGAGCACTTCTGTCTCCTGCTGTTGGGTGATTCGGCGTCGAAGCGTGCCGAGCATAAGCCTCTGTAATAGCTCCATGATAGGTCGCACAAATTCATCCGCCAGAGGCATTGTGGTCCAATCCCCCCTTTGCTGACTACTATACCCCGCTTCTAGAACATGGCTCAGAGTATCCAGCCCCACACACAACACCTCCAAGCTATCCTCTCTCCCACTATCATCCTGCTCCACAATCTCCACCTCACGCACCAACCCTGTCAGTAACCGCCGCACGGCCTCATTAAACGCCACCTGCCCCAGGGAAGGGCTACTAGAATCGTGTGGTGCCGGCTGGCGAGCCGTGCAGCGCAAGAGTTTCGGCAGCATGCCATAGGCACAGATGCGGACTTCGGGTGTGGCCGTGGGTGTGATCAGCTCCAGAGTCACCGTTATGATCTCTTTCAAGTAAGGTCCGAGACAGCTTCCTAAGTCCATCACGTAGTGCATCAAGGTTTGGCAGGCCACCTCCCTTTGTTGGATCTCCCAGGAATTCACCCTTACTTCAAATTTCCCCCCTCCCCGCATCTCCACCGCCACGCTCTGCTCCCCTGGGTTCGTTTTCGCGTCAATTTCCGCCTCCGACGTGCCTTGCACCTTAAACTCAGGCGCTCTGGCAGCAGCCGCTAACACCAACGGCAAGACGTTCCCCAAATACGGGGCAAATTCCGTGCCGAGCGCCGAGCCAATCCGAGCGGTCGAATTCATGACATACGCGGCCACTTCGTGCCCCTTTTCACCCCCCGCAACAATAGCCTCCAATGGCGTCTGGTGACAGCCTGAAATGAGGTGCAAAATGTCATGCGCGTCTTTTCGGAACGCTTCCCTCCCCACCGCTTCCCCCATCATGGCAAACGCCTCCAATGCCTTCATCCCCAGTAAACACATCGTTCCATCACTATCCCTTGTCGCCTCACTCAACAACATCTTGACAATCGGAACAAACGTTGCAAAGAACGGACGAAAGCTTTCCTCGGCCACTGCAGCAACCACCGCCACTGCCGTCATCGCCTCCTCCTTCACGAACAGGGCCGCTGTGTCCAACAAATGAAAAAGCGATTGGAGCAACGGCTCCAACTGAGGCTTGAGAACTTTGGGAGTGCATTTATTAGGGACCGCAAACGACGAGACGGCCAACGCCGTACACGCCATAATACGAGGGTAAGCCTGATTAGCGGGCTCTGTCAAGGAGGTAACCAGAGCAGGCAAGACAATGCCCCCATACTGCTTTTGAAATGGGCGACCATCCGACCCATCTGGCAAGTCATCGCACAACTGGGCCAGACACACAAGACAGGCATACCGCACGCGTGGGTGAGGATCCTGGACAAAAGTAACAAGAAAAGGTAGGAGCTCCGGCAAATGTGACTGTAATGCCGTATCACACCCTTTCGCAATCATAGACAAGGTCAACAGGGCCCCTCGCCTGCGTGCCCAATCCCTCCCGTCCTGCAAAGCCGCCACAAGCAAGGGCACGCATCGTTTGTACATGGCCTTGGCTCCCAGCGCTCGACTCAACCGATCCAGTGCAAATAAAGCTGCCTCCGCCATCTCCTCCTCCTCCCCCTCCCCCTCCAAATCAGCATAAGCATCTGAATCCGGACGTAGTGCCCACGCGTCTTCTGGTCCCTGTGCAGTTGGAGGAACGTTTATTACTCCCATCAAAGCAGGCAAAAGGCTCCCCGCCAGCCACTCCCCCCTACGGAAACGCGCAGGAAGGGCCTCCGCCAATGTTGCTGCCCACTCTATCGCACCGATGCGGACACAGATTTCCACCCCTGTCTTGGCATCAATGATGGCCGCGAGTAGAGGACCTAGATAATTCAGGGATTCACGAAAGAATTTAGGCACTTCTTCCGTCACTCTGGCTAGGGCTGACATGGCCTCTTGCGCCGCCGTCTCGTTTTCCTCCTTGATTGATGCCTCCACAACCTGAAGCAAAGGTTCAACCAAGGGTTGAAACAAGGTATGTCTGCCACCAGGACCCATTTCGAGCACCACCGAGCATGTGGCCTTAAGGGCCGCCAGACGCACCGGGGAAGAGGTATCGTTTTGGAGCCCGGCAAGAAGCATGGGCGGGAGCTGGTCAGCAAAAGGAGTAAGCATGACTGCGCGGTACTCTGCCACCTTGTCAAGGAGCTCATAGCCCGTTTCGCGGTGCTCTGCAGTACTTGCGCCCATCAGTTGCGCTGTGAGTTGTAGTAGCTCGGGCCAGGCGCTGTCGGGGGGGAAAGTAGCTGCCACTTGGGCCAACACATGGCAAAGTTTGCGACGAAATTCAGGTTCTGGCTCGTGTGTGACAGCTTCGACCAAACCGTGGCGCATTTCTTGGAGTACTGCTGCGTCGATGACAGTCCTCGCGGCGTTGACCCCGCCTTGAACACTGGGGTCGAAGAGTTGCCGTAGGAGGATGCAGGCCATGGCCTTGGCGAGGGGAGAGACTGGGTTCGGTTGTGTGCGGATCATGTGCAGGAGACTCCGAAGCAATTGGTTGAGATTGGTTGCTCGGTACTGCACATAGTGGTTTTCGGCTTGCTTGCGCGTGTCCTTATCGGAGGAGCCCAACAGCTCGCAAAGCTGGGCCAGTCGGGCGTCCATGGTTGCCTGTAAATGGGTGTAGGAAATGGGGACGTGTGAGTGGGGAGGTCGAGTTGGTGATTGTGGCTGCTAGGGTCGAGGAGAAAAATCACTGGGCATTAAAGACCAGCTGACAAATTCGTGGTATGTGGAGACATGATAATGTACTGCAAGACCAGTTGTTGTTCAAGAAGCACATGCTTTGTATACAGTGAAGTGGACGGAGGGAATGGAAGCAGTGAGTCTGCTGTCATCGGCGGTTCTGTGGTGGGGAGGTCAACGCAGGATTCCACACCACCACAACAAGAAGTACAACCAGGCCACCGCAGGAATAGCATCAATATGTGTAGGAGGCATTATCCGTGTCTTCGCAGCTCCACCGTTCAAAGCGGCCGTTCTCTTCTAATTGCGGCACTGTGTGCCCCCCGCCGTCCAAGCCCCTGCCTCCCTAACAAGCAAACCCACCTTCACCACAGCCACCTCCCATCTCATTAACCCCTTGCGCCCCCTCGTCACTCACTACAGTTGTGGATGATTGTTGTGCGACACGCATCATCATTCCCTTTCTTAACTGTCTCCCTTCTTCCCACAACACACAAAACAACAGCGCCGCCCGCCAAAAGCCGGCCTAAGCAAAAGATGGTGCGCAAAAAGGTGGACGACCGGGTACGAACCCTGATCGAAAACGGCGTCAAGTCCCGGCATCGCTCGCTGCTTGTGCTGGTGGGGGATCACGGCAAGGATCAGGTGGCAAATCTGCACTACATTCTGAGCCGGACCCAGGTCAAGGCCCGACCCTCGGTCTTATGGTGCTACAAGAAGGAGCTGGGCTTCTCCACGCACCGCAAGAAGCGTATGCGGCAAATCAAGCGGAATGTGCAAAGGGGATTGCATGACCCGGATAAAGACGACCCGTTTGATTTGTTTGTCTCGTCGACTAACATCCGGTGGTGCTACTATAAGGAGACACATCGCATTTTGGGGCAGACGTTTGGCATGTGCGTGCTGCAGGACTTTGAGGCCCTGACGCCCAACTTGCTGGCGCGTACTGTGGAAACAGTGGAAGGTGGAGGATTGGTGGTGTTGTTGCTTCAGTCGGTGGCGTCGCTCCGTCAGCTTTACACCATGAGCATGGACGTGCATGCGCGCTTTCGTACCGAGGCCCACGGGGATGTGGTGGCCCGATTTAACGAGCGTTTCATTCTGTCCTTGGGTGACTGTGACAGCTGCTTGGTGCTCGACGACGAGTTAAATGTTTTACCAATATCGAAGAAGAGCCGGGCTTTGACAGCGTTGCCAGGGGCGTTGGATGATGGCGTGTTGGGCGTGGCGGAGATGGAGCTAAAGGAGCTCAAAGAGAGTGTAACAGAAATGCAACCTCTGGGCGCCTTGGTGGGTGTGGCAAGGACCGTGGATCAAGCACAGGCCGTGGTGGCGTTTTTGGATGCCGTGCAGAACAAAGCGTTGCGGACAACGGTTAGTTTGACGGCCTCTCGGGGAAGGGGAAAGTCGGCAGCGGTTGGTCTGTGCTTAGCGGGGGCGATTGCGTTCGGCTACAGTAACATATATGTCACGGCCCCGTCGCCTGAGAATTTGGAGACGGTATTTGATTTCGTGAAGCGGGGGTTGGTGGCACTGAAGTATCAAGAGCACTTGGATTTTGAGGTGGTCCAAGCAGGGCATCATCAGCAGGGGCAGCAGGGGGGGGCAGATGCGAAGGCGACTGTGAGGGTTTCGGTTTTTCGGGGTCACCGGCAGGTGGTTCAGTATATTGCACCGCATGAACACGAAAAGTTGTCCCAGGCAGAGTTGGTGGCTGTGGACGAGGCGGCTGCTATTCCTCTGCCGTTGGTCAAGAAGTTGTTGGGGCCTTATTTGGTGTTCTTGTCGTCGACTGTGACGGGGTACGAAGGGACTGGTCGCTCGCTTTCGCTTAAACTAGTGGCGCAGCTCCGTGAGCAGCAGGGAAAAGCTACGGTGGGCACGCGGAATTTGAAGGAGGTGACGTTGGAGACGCCAATTCGATATGCGAGGGGGGATCCGGTGGAGAAGTGGTTGCATGAGGTACTGTGCCTGGATGCACAAATTGGCAATCATCGTATCGTCACTACCCTGCCGGCAGTCGGCGCCTGCCAGCTCTACCAAGTGGATCGAGACACCCTTTTTGCCTACCACAAGGTCTCCGAAGCGTTTCTCCAGCGAGTCATGGCTCTCTACACAGCCGCCCACTACAAAAACCAACCCAACGACCTCCAACTCTTGTCCGATGCCCCCGCCCACCGCCTCTTCGTCCTTCTTGGACCCCCCGGCTCCTCCTCCTCCTCTTCAGGCGTACCCGACATCCTGTGCGTCATCCAAGCTGCCCTTGAAGGCCGCATCTCTCAAGCTTCCGTCCAAGCTTCCCTCGCTCGAGGCCATCGAGCTTCCGGCGACCTTATCCCTTGGACCATGTCTCAACAATTTCAAGACAGTGATTTTGCTAAGCTGTCGGGCGCCAGGATAGTGCGCATTGCCACGCACCCGGATGCGCAAAACTTGGGGTATGGCACGCGGGCAATTGAATTATTGTTGGAGCATTATTCGGGCAAGGCGAATAAGGGGCAGGTGGCGGTAGCTGTGATGGAGGGAGTGAAGAAGGGGAGGAAGGATGAAAGTGACGAGGAGGAGGAGGAGGAGAAGGAGGAGGAGGAAGACGATGACGACGACGACGAAGACGAAGCAAGAGAGAGCACGAAGAAGCTGCGGCATGAGCGGGTGGCCCCGCGTAAGGAGCTCCCGCCGCTGCTGACGCGTGTAGATGAGGTGAAACACGCGGAGCGCTTGCATTGGGTTGGAACTTCATTTGGTTTGACCGAGAAATTACTTAATTTTTGGTCGAGACTGGGGATGCGTATGGTGTATTTACGACAGACTGCCAATGACTTGACAGGGGAACATACGGCGATTATGCTCACTGCGTTGGACACAAAGGGGATGAAGGAAAAAGCGCCCAATGCAGATTGGCTTGCGATGTTCGCGGCAGATGCCCTCAGGCGATTCGTAAGTCTTTTGTCGTTTGAATTCAGGGAGCAGTTGGACACGGCGCTGGACCTTGCGATTCTAGAGAATGTCCGCGGTGGTCTTCCTCCTCCGGGTCCTCCGATTACGGCGAAGCAACTGGGCTACTTGTTGATTCCGAGGGATTTGGAACGCCTTCATTTGTATGCACGGAATTTGGCTGACTATCATTTGATCACCGATCTGTTACCTACACTTGCCCGGGTTTATTTCTTGAGGATGTTGCCAGCGAGTGTTAGTTTATCGAAGCTGATGGAGGCGATTTTAGTGGGGTTGGGCTTGAGGCATCGGACGGTGGATCAGCTTGCACGGGAGTTGGGAATAGATGGAGAGACCGTCCTTGCGATGTTTAATAAGGTGGTCAGGAAGATTGGGACAAGCTTGAAGGAGATCCAGGGGCAGGATGATGGAGGCACGGTGGTGATGCAGCAGAAGCAGCAGCAGTATGATGAGAAGAAGAAGAAGAAGAAGAAGGAGGAGAAGGAGGCGCCGGTGGCAGCACCGCAGCAGCAGCATCAGCATCAGCAAGGGAAGAGGAAGAAGGAGAGGGAAGCAGCTGCGGCTGTAGAAGAAACAAACGGGTTGACAAATGGATGTCACGCCACATTGGAAAGGAAGCGCAAGTATAGTCAGAACGAGAACGAGAAAGAGGAGGAGGAGGAGGAGAGCGAGGAGGCTGCTGCTGCAGGGATGCCTGCGGAAGACGCGGGCACCGCACACAATGAGGACAAGAGGAAGAAGAAGAAGAAGGAGGGGAAAAAGGATAAGGGCGGCACAAAGGTGGACGCGGCGAAGCCTGCCCAGCGGCAAGAGGAAATGGGGGAGGAAGAGGAGGAGGGGGAGGGAATGTTGGTGGAGGAGGAAGAGGAGGTCTCGTCTAGCAAGAAGAAGAGCAAGAAGCACAAGAAGCATAGAAAGGAGAGGTAAATGCATTGATCAAACCGGACTTGTGTGTACAAAAAGTTCATTCTAAGGGACGGGTATGGCAACAAAAGCATAGAGAAAATAGAACATTACCAGCAAGAATTGTCTCTAGACAACATAAACAAAATTGACTCGGGACAAATTAAATTTCGCAGAAATGGCGTTATTTGTAGTCCTCTACTGTTGGGCGCGTTTAATTCTTACTTTATGATACACGCAAAACTCTTATCACTGCTACTCATCAGATGTCAGCAATACGTTCATGCGATGCGTCCCCCAACCCCGCGCCTCCAATGGCAAGCTCCGGTGTGAGAAGAACGATGGGGCTCCCCCCAGTCTCGTTCATCAGCTCAAAAGCTACATAAGTCCATGGGACCTTCAGGAAAAGATTCAGGACCATCAAAATCAACGCCAGCAGTGGGGCACCGCTGCCGAGGTAAGGGCCATAGAGAGATGCCCAGATGATGTCCAGCAGTACACTGATGGGCAGAAGGACAAAGAGCAAGGAAGTCAAGAAGGGCTTAGGTAGATGGGGTACAAACACACTCAGCAAAGCGATGGGAAAATTATAGGAAGGCTGAGACCCCATGCTGGCAAATAGGGTGAGGACGACGCTGGCCAGGCCGAACTTGAGCACGGGCATGCCCCAGTCGCTCGTCATGCTCGTGGTTGCGCTTCTAGAGGGGTGTAGGGTGGAAAAGGGAGGGCCAGTGTAAGACATCTGGTTCTGCGTTTTTGGAGAGTGGAGTTTGATTTGCACGTCCATTGTTTCCCGTTGGCGCCGGCCTGTGCAAGGCGCAGAATTTCAACGGGGCGGTCCAGAATTGCTGCCCTAGACTGGTCTTGGTATAAAGGCGCGATGGAGAAGCTTAACGACTGACTTTTCGTCTATGTCGTGGGTTTGCTTGTTGGCTTGGCGCTTGGGTAGTTGTGTCTTAATTGCGGCTCCTTTCGACACAGAAAAGCGTTGTTGCGTCATCGACTTTTGATCACTCACGCACCCTTACTTGCCAGCGCCAAACCACACCAACCACACAGCACTAGGAGCTCTCAGCAAGGGTCCCTGACCTTGCCAAGCCTCTTGTCTACCACATCTGTCAGT